>CM040242.1:96699295-96942329 GCA_022545495.1 Chrysanthemum lavandulifolium | reverse complement strand
CTATGCTACCGTTAGTTCCCTTTGGGGAGGCGCGATTGTTATGAATAGATCTATTGGGGATGACACCCTCGTTCGAGTTTGACCGGATAGGCAAACGTTGGGCGTATATCATATCGTATTGATTGAGTGTATTGGAAATACACTTGCTGGGCTTTTATTTATCATGCTTCTAGATGCATGCACACTGTCGTAGTTTCGGTCGCATGAACTTGGTATTAGCGTAATAGCCTTTTTGCATATAGTGTCATTCACGTAGATGCTATATGTGCAACTGTGGTCCAACTTGAAAACTTTTACTTAAACCTATGAACTCACCAACCTTTGTGTTGACATTTTAGCATGTTTTTCTCAGGTTTACTTATTGGCGTGGGCATTGGCAAAGGCATTCGTTGAAGACTGGCATCCGAAGTGTTTCCAAACATTTTAATACAACTTTTAATGGGACAACATATATTTTTATGGGCTTTACTTCCGCACTTTGAAACAATGTTGTAAAACTATTTCTTAAATAAATCTATATTTTGAAAATGGAATAGAATTTCCATTCTTTATTACCTTGAGTTGTGATTATTGATTTAGTAGCACCCCATGACCCGAACGCTTCCGCTGTGAAATTTTGGGGGTGTTACAGAACATCCAACCCTCTACCTTGCAAGGTAGAGGGTATTTATAGGTTACAAACTAAACGACCTCCTGACGGCCTGTGGATCAGGGATACAATGGGTAAAGACCCGTCCTTCCTCCACGGTGTTGCACTATACTATTCTACGCTACTACTTATCTAATCAATAACATAAATAATGACAAGTCTGCGAGCTAACTTTGGCTAGATAATAATTGGGGTGACCGACTCTTTTACTTATGGAATTTCTGATTCCTAATAGTAATCTTCCCACAAAACTCAAAATGGTCATATTTATTCTCAACATTTCTTCAAAAATAACATTTATATGCCATTTTTTAGGGGGAGAAATTTATGTGATAAGAAATATGTTGTGAAACTGCTATTGAATCCTCGTGTGAAAAGACTTCAACCCATGAATTGACGGGATCTGAACAGTCATACATTGAAAGGATTTGTCTTCCAAGACTTATCCAAGTAAATTGTACCTATTCGAGAAGCTCTTGATAGACATGAACTGTGACGGGTTTGACAACCTCTCGGGGTTGTCCACATCTTCAAGGTAGTTATTAGAGCTAGTTGTCACCTAAAAGCTGACAATGTATCTCTTTAACTATGCAACGTAATAGTGTCTCGCAAGGGATTGTCTATCTTGAGTCGATCAATTCAAAAAGTGCGCGCTCCTTCCTCACTGTGCAAATTTCTGTTAAAACTCTTAAGCACATGTGGAGGGGGAGTATTTCTGAAAATCTAAAACTCTTAAAGTGTTCAAACATGTTTTTCATTCACAAATACTTCGAGAGATTTTCATGAAAATGGTTTTATGGCAATGGAGTTATAAGGTGATTAAGGTTAGGAATAACCGTCCTATGATCCGCCAGAGCCGGAGGGATCTACCCAAGGACATCACAAATAGTTAGTACTTAGAAGTCCTTAGGAATGATTATAAAAAGGAGAAAATGAGAATCGGAGAAAGAAGGAGTTGAAGAATTAAAAAGAAATGCAAAGAAAAGGGTGAAAAGAAATAGCCCTCCAGATTATTCAACTTAGGGCAGACATCGGGTTCAATTCATATGCTACTGGTTGTCACTTGATGACACCGGTATTGAAGATTAAAAGTCGTCATGGACCCAGTGACGCATGCACTACACCTTCTTAGTCACTCAAGTTTCTCTCAACAGAAGCTTGTTTCATTCTCACAGGGAACCCTACGTAAACTATCGGCTTTCTCTTAGAGATTACTGGTATTTAAGAAGGAGACCCTCTCCCTAGTCTCCACTCAGGAAAACCAAAACGCACTATTGAGTCTGGAGCCACGAGATTCATCAAAAGATCTCTTAGGTACATGATGCTGTGCTGAAAACAGTCAAGCTACCTCACACAAGCTGGCCACTTGTGAATGGCCAACCGTAAGAAGCTTAAAACTGCTTAAAACACAAATGTAATGAAGATCTGGAGAATACAGTGAATTCCCGGGTCGTTATGTCCCACGAAGACTCAATGGTGTGTCAAAACACTTGATCAGACGATAGAATGATCACTAAGGATAGTGATCGGAAAGGATTTGGATTGAATATTACACTACTGAAAAAGTTTATAAAATAAAGCGACTTAAATGCAAATTAAGAAAATTAAAAAGATAAAATATATTAAATAAACGCTATCACTATTTTTACAATGATGATGAACGTTTAAAATTAAAAACTTACGTTTAAATTAAAAACTACGTTAACGTACAAAATAAAACGTGATATTAAAGAGATAAAAGACCTACAAATATGAAAAATACATTTTTACAAGCCTAAATATAAAAGAAAATTATTAGAAAATGAAAATTATTTTTACAACTATTTAATTAATTATTATTAATTAAAAACTATTTTTACTTATTTAATAATAGACTAAAATACAAGAAAATATGAAATAAAGCTAGAAAAATGAAATTATGACTTAGAAAAATCTAAAATATCAAAATAGAATTTTCAAAACTATTTTTGTATTTTTCTGATTAATTTTCTATTTTTTATGGATTTTAAACTATTAAAAACTAATTAAATTACTAAAAAATACAAATTTAACTAAGAAAAATATGGAAAAATATTTTTTTGGCTTTTTATATTTATCTAAACTTAAGAAAAATAAAAAATTATTTTTTTGAAACTTTTCTTAATTTTTTGTATTTAAAGCTAATTAAAAAGTGCTAAAAACTAAATTAAAGCAAGAAAAATAGCAAACCAACTTGGAAAAATCTGAAAATTTTAGGAAAATTCTAAAATATTATTAGGAAGCTAGGAAAAATAGAAAAACAGGGTGCTATGTGGAGGAATATGAAACTGGTGTGGAATGTGCTTATGAAATAAGCACTTGAATAAGCAAATGGGCACAACAGATGATCAAACTGAGACAGAAGCTTCAATAAGCTAAATTGACCAAAATGCAATAAGTTTTAACTAACCTAAACCACTGATTTGCAAATTACCAAGGATTGATGAAATGAGCTATTGGCTAAAAACAGTTTAGGGTGCCTAATTTGGACATGGAAATAAGCACATGAATAAGCTGGAGACTAAAAAGAAAATGCTAGAACTTAAAGAAGACCTGGTAGAGAATGTCTAAACCAAAATACAGACCATGATAAGCTCAAATGAACCCTGTGCAGACCTTGCAAGATCTGCATAATCCCTGTGCAGGCTCAATGCCCTGCATAGGGGATTTGACCCCATTTTGACAAGCTAGTTGAGAGCTTAAAGAAAATTCACAAAAATATGCTAAAATGGAGATAAGGAAATAGAACAGTAGGACTTTTAAAAGCCACTAGTTTCACTTGAAATGACCTAGAAATGAGCTCTTGAAAAATCCCTCTAGATGGACTCAAAACTGATATTTGCACAATTTGACTTTTGAAGAAACTGAAAAGGTTGACTTAAATGAGTTTTGATCTTGATTTCTCAACTGAAAATGATGTTATATGATGGAATGAGGATATCACAAGCTATGTTTAAGAATTTGAAACACAAAACAAAACTTTGATTAGCAAAAACCACAACAGTTAACTGACAATAAAGAAGTAGAAGCTAATTTGACTTTTAATGAGATAAGGACTGGTTTCTTTTGTTGTTCTGAGCTACTAGAGACTAGTATGAAATGAAACACTAACAAAAAGCACATAAACAACCTTTAACACCCTTTAATTCAGCAATTCCAAACACCACTTTTTGAAACAGTTTTGAGATTTTTCAAAGGTTAACACAGATTAAGACATTGAATTTGATTCAGAACTTTATAATATCAATTTACAAGACTAATGAAGCATTAAACAAGGACAATAACAACATGAAACTGAGAAATGACAATTATGTTTATATAACTGTTAAACCAAGAATTTTGGCAATTAACAATTCTAAAGAACAAACCTACTGATTTAATGTTTACTTTTGCTTAAATACACCTAAGAAACATACACAAACACAGATTATAGCTTATGAGTAACTAAAACAGTAAAAAGCTAAAATGCTTTTGAAGAGCTTACAACTGCTTTTCAGCCAAAGATCATGAACTGGGTACCAAGAACAATCCTATAGGCTTACCACTAAGCCTCTAAACCATTTCCAACCAACTTCCAACTTGCTTCAGTCCTTGAGCTCCATTTCCATGTATTTTTGATTTTTACAACTAATTTAGTGGAATTTTTGTGAATTTTTCTTTTTAAACTCTAAACTGAATGTGAAGGTTTCTAATAGCTTATAAAGGTTTTCTAAGAGCTTATATAAGCTTACAAGTTTTTAAGAATGACTGGTAACAACATGTGCATATCTTGAGAATTTTGAAGTTGAAAATTACATAAACTGAAAATTAGATTAAAACTTGAAATTAATAACTAGAATACATTTATTTATACTGAAATTACTTAAATAAAGTACTTGAGAGTTTTAACAAACACTGGGAAACTTGAAAAGATTAAAACGACATAATTAAAACTAAATTACACTACTTGGCTTCTTTCTTGCTTCTCTTGCTTTCTTTTATAATCCAAACTCTTTCTCTCACTTCTCTGATTAATTCCCATCATTTTCTCAGCCATTGGATTGATAAAATTGATCTTGACCATTGAATCCAATTTTGGCGCCAAAACGTGTATAAGCCAGTGAGGTTGAGTGAGGGGGGGGGGGAATTGCATTTAATGCATATTGGAGGCTTGTAGAGGTGGAGGGGACAAGAAAATGTGAAGGAGAGGAGGGGGGATGGGGTTGAGTGATTCAGGGGAAGCAGGTGAAGGAGATGAGGACTTTTGGCGCGTTTGGTGTTTGACTTGGGATTTGACCGTGGGATTAATATTAAAGGGAAGGTCCAAATCAAATATTGACAGGGGGTCCAAAAGGTAAGGCAGGGTCCAATTGGGTTTATGACAAGGGACAAAGGTCAAAAAAGGTTTTAATGACAAGGACCTTTGTTGCAATTTCTGAAACTTCAAGGACCAAGGCTGCCAATTAAGCAAAGTTGTTTCAAGGGACTAAAACTGACAAGCTTCAATAGTACAAGGACCAAACTTGTCATTTTCAAAATTCCAAGGACTAATTTTGCCAAATTTCAAAGTTGAAGGACCTTTTTCGCCATTTGACTAAAGATTCATTCAAGGACCGTTTTTGACAATTTAAAATATTTCAGGGACCTTGAATGATATTTTTCTTTATTTAGATATACCAGGGACTGTTTTTGACAACTTTTGAAACTTGGGGGACTAAAACTGCCAATTTTGCAAACTTGATACGTTTTTCATCTGATTTTGATATTTTTGCATTTAAAACATATAAAACACTGATTTGTGATATTTTCATCATTTTGATGCATTTCTGAGTGTTTTCAGATGTTTTTGCAGTCTAGATAGTACAAAAATGATGAGTATTTAGAGACTCATCAATCCCCCACACTGAGATATTGCTAGTCCCTAGCAATGATTTAGATCTTTAATGGATTTTAAAAACTCTTTACCAAAAGCCATCACTTCTGGAGTAGCCAAATATTTTAGTTCAAGTAAGAACCATGGTACACCGATAACCATGTGATTTTGAGCAAACCACCAGCTTCCAACGGATTTGATTAGTCTTTACCAGAAGCCGTTTGCTCTGGACTAGCCAACTCTTAGATAAATTATCAGTATTATCTTTGGTGAGCTGAATACCAATTATGGTTTTTCCACTGCCTTTACCACAAGCCATAACCTTGCGGGCTAGCCAACTCTTCACTTTTTAGGATATGGTGAGTTGAGAACCATACAATTTTGGGCAAATTGCAAGCCATATAAACGGTTTTGAGAAATCTTTACCAAGAGCCGTTTGCTCCTGGATTAGCCAATCCTTTAGTTTACAAACATGGCGGACTGATAACCAAGCTGAGTAAGTGAAAAACACTTACTCCAAAAAAAATTTTGGCCAAAAACGGGGGAATTGGGTAGATAATATATGAGATTCGTGAGAATTCCCCCCCACACTTAGAAATGAATATTGCCCTCAATATTCAAAGTACCGGCGATTATGCCGAAACATAGAACGTAAAAGGAAATATTACGGCCATTATCTGAAAGGTTTTTTTTTTTTTTTTTTTTTTTTTTTTTTTTTTAAGATATATATATATATATATATATATATATATATATATATATATATATATATAACATGTGGGGCATCACCCCCACACTTAGGTGGTAGAAAGGGGTAAGAAGTCAGAAATATGGGTGAAAACCCATATGGTGAGTGCTACTGTTTTTGATTTCCGAGTCGCTAGCTTGACTCGACCCCGAATTCATTGGTTCATGGGGAAGCAAAGTGGAAGAAACAATCTCCATCGGACTTTCATTCAAGATGTTTGGACAAACATTTGAAGCACGTGAAAGTTCCACACCGATGAGATAAAGAGAGACAGACAGACCCGGCTCACAGATGGTACATGAAAATGCCGGGGTCAAAGATAATGTCTTCACTCCCGAAGGAGTTAAGACATGGAGAAGTCACACCGTATGTGAAGAAAAGAAGGAGAATCATGATGATGATCATGACTAACTCCTCATTATCAGAAGGAGAATTCATGATTTTTGGATCATGAATCTCATCAGTGAGGATAGAATCATCATCACATGATGGAAGAGATAAGATAGAATACAGAGGTGGGACAAGTGGTGTGCTCTGAGAGCTAGCAATTTCCACCACTTCCGTGATGGTCTCTGTATCGGCCTCAGACATTTCATCGAAAAGAGGATTTACTTTCCCAAAAGTGTAGTCATTATTAAATTCAAAAAGAGGATTTGAGAAAATCCCGGAAGTAACCTCAGAAATGTCAAGAGAATCACAAAAAGGCAAATCACAATCACTATCGGATATATCCTCAGACTCACTTGGGATTGGGACAAGATCCTCAACACTTGATGATTCCGTTTCCGAAATAGTGCTGAGATGATCATCCTCCATTATGAGAGAGTCTTTGGAAGCAATAATAGGTAAGATAGGTGTGATAGCAATAGACTGAGGGAGTTGAGAAATAAGATCGTTCAATTGAGTAACACTCTCCTCGTCGTAATCATAGTATTCCTTCATTTGAATACTATCCTCATCATCATCGTCATCATATCTGATTCTTATATTCATCTGCTGAAGCTTACACACCATTCTTTTCATTTGCAGTTTCTTTCGAATGCGTATTTCTTCAGAACTTTGAGGAAGATTACACTCCTCGTAATCATTGAGATGCTGTGAAGGCTCGGAAGTCTGATGACTGATGGAATACTGTGGGGGTTGGAATTTGTCAAAACCGGGAGAATTGGGATTGTGAAAATTTTGATTCATCGGTTGACATTCAAAAATCGCATGAGGACCCCCGCAATTCTCATAACAGAGATAATTGGGAAAATAACTTTCACCAAAGTTCTGATTGTAACATGGTTCCGGCTCATAGACAAGCGGGACCCGTGATGGACAATCAAAACCGTAATGAGAATCATTCCCACAATACTCACATGAGTATGATTCGTATTGGGGTTGTGGAGGTAGGTAGGAAAAATCGGGTGTTTCATTATTTGAAATGGGATCGGGATTACCGACAAATTTGTCTCCGAAACCCACATTGGTACATCGCCGACAATTTCCACCGTTAAATGGACCTCCACACCAGGAGCATGTCGAAAACCATGACATGAAGGATTAAACAGATAAGAGGGATAAGAGATGAAGAATTAAACGGTTATAGAGGATAAGGAATGGAGAATTAAACAGATTAGAGGGTAAGGGAAATGTAGAATTTAAAGATGCGACAGGGTAAAGATGGATATTTTTGGATTTTTTGAAAAACAGGCTATAAAAACAAAGAATGAAAATATTTTTGGCGTTGATAACACTTCAGGAAAAGTGTTAATGAACTTTTGGATTTTCTGATAACTTTACAAAAAACTTTTTACAAAAGATGGGGTATGTGCAAGAATGGATCTGAAAAAGGCTAAACACACGCTAAAGCCTCCCCGGCAGCGGCGCCAAAATTTGATCTGTGCTGAAAACAGTCAAGCTACCTCACACAAGCTGGCCACTTGTGAATGGCCAACCGTAAGAAGCTTAAAACTGCTTAAAACACAAATGCAATGAAGATCTGGAGAATACAGTGAATTCCCGGGTCGTTATGTCCCACGGAGACTCAATGGTGTGTCAAAACACTTGATCAGACGATAGAATGATCACTAAGGATAGTGATCGGAAAGGATTTGGATTGAATATTACACTACTGAAAAAGTTTATAAAATAAAGCGACTTAAATGCAAATTAAGAAAATTAAAAAGATAAATATATTAAATAAACGCTATCACTATTTTTACACTGATGATGAACGTTTAAAATTAAAAACTTACGTTTAAATTAAAAACTACGTTAACGTACAAAATAAAACGTGATATTAAAGAGATAAAAGACCTACAAATATGAAAAATACATTTTTACAAGCCTAAATATAAAAGAAATTATTAGAAAATGAAAATTATTTTTACAACTATTTAATTAATTATTATTAATTAAAAACTATTTTTACTTATTTAATAATAGACTAAAATACAAGAAAATATGAAATAAAGCTAGAAAAATGAAATTATGACTTAGAAAAATCTAAAATATCAAAATAGAATTTTCAAAACTATTTTTGTATTTTTCTGAATATTTTTCTATTTTCTAGGAATTTTAAACTATTAAAAACTAATTAAATTACTAAAAAATACAAATTTAACTAAGAAAAATATGGAAAAATATTTTTTTGGCTTTTTATATTTATCTAAACTTAAGAAAAATGAAAAATTATTTTTTTGAAACTTTTCTTAATTTTTTGTATTTAAAGCTAATTAAAAAGTGCTAAAAACTAAATTAAAGCAAGAAAAATAGCAAACCAACTTGGAAAAATCTGAAAATTTCAGGAAAATTCTAAAATATTATTAGGAAGCTAGGGAAAATAGAAAAACAGGGTGCTATGTGGAGGAATATGAAACTGATGTGGAATGTGCTTATGAAATAAGCACTTGAATAAGCAAATGGGCACAACAGATGATCAAACTGAGACAGAAGCTTCAATAAGCTAAATTGACCAAAATGCAATAAGTTTTAAGTAACCTAAACCACTGATTTGCCAAATTACCAAGATTGATGAATGAGCTATTGCTAAAAACAGTTTAGGGTGCCTACTTTGGACATGGAAATAAGCACATGAATAAGCTGGAGACTAAAAAGAAAATGCTAGAACTTAAAGAAGACCTGGTAGAGAATGTCTAAACCAAAATACAGACCATGATAAGCTCAAATGAACCCTGTGCAGACCTTGCAAGATCTGCATAATCCCTGTGCAGGCTCAATGCCCTGCACAGGGCATTTAGCACCATTTTGCCAAGCTAGTTTGAAGCTTCTATAAAATTCACAAAAATATGCTAAAATGGAGATAAGGAAATAGAACAGTAGGACTTTTAAAAGCCACTAGTTTCACTTCAAATGACCTAGAAATGAGCTCTTGAAAAATCCCTCTAGATGGACTCAAAACTGATATTTGCACAATTTGACTTTTGAAGAAACTGAAAAGGTTGACTTAAATGAGTTTTGATCTTGATTTCTCAACTGAAAATGATGTTATATGATGGAATGAGGATATCACAAGCTATGTTTAAGAATTTGAAACACAAAACAAAACTTTGATTAGCAAAAACCACAACAGTTAACTGACAATAAAGAAGTAGAAGCTAATTTGACTTTTAATGAGATAAGGACTGGTTTCTTTTGTTGTTCTGAGCTACTAGAGACTAGTATGAAATGAAACACTAACAAAAAGCACATAAACAACCTTTAACACCCTTTAATTCAGCAATTCCAAACACCACTTTTTGAAACAGTTTTGAGATTTTTCAAAGGTTACACAGATTAAGACATTGATTTGATTCAGAACTTTATAATATCAATTTACAAGACTAATAAGCATTAAACAAGGACAATAACAACATGAAACTGGGAAATGACAATTATGTTTATATAACTGTTAAACCAAGAATTTTGGCAATTAACAATTCTAAAGAACAAACCTACTGATTTAATGTTTACTTTTGCTTAAATACACCTAAGAAACATACACAAACACAGATTATAGCTTATGAGTAACTAAAACAGTAAAAAGCTAAAATGCTTTTGAAGAGCTTACAACTGCTTTTCAGCCAAAGATCATGAACTGGGTACCATGAACAATCCTATAGGCTTACCACTAAGCCTCTAAACCATTTCCAACCAACTTCCAACTTGCTTCAGTCCTTGAGCTCCATTTCCATGTATTTTTGATTTTTACAACTAATTTAGTGGAATTTTTGTGAATTTTTCCTTTTTAAACTCTAAACTGAATGTGAAGGTTTGAATAGCTTATAAAGGTTTTCTAAGAGCTTATATAAGCTTACAAGTTTTAAGAATGACTGGTAACAACATGTGCATATCTTGAGAATTTTGAAGTTGAAAATTACATAAACTGAAAATTAGATTAAAACTTGAAATTAATAACTAGAATACATTTATTTATACTGAAATTACTTAAATAAAGTACTTGAGAGTTTTAACAAACACTAGGAAACTTGAAAAGATTAAAACGACATAATTAAAACTAAATTACACTACTTGGCTTCTTTCTTGCTTCTGTTGCTTTCTTTTATAATCTAAACTCTTTCTCTCACTTCTCTGATTAATTCCCATCATTTTCTCAGCCATTGGATTGATAAAATTGATCTTGACCATTGAATCCAATTTTGGCGCCAAAACGTGTATAAGCCAGTGAGGTTGAGTGAGGGGTGGGGGGGAATTGCATTTAATGCATATTGGAGGCTTGTAGAGGTGGAGGGGACAAGAAAATGTGAAGGAGAGGAGGGGGATGGGGTTGAGTGATTCAGGGGAAGCAGGTGAAGGAGATGAGGACTTTTGGCGCGTTTGGTGTTTGACTTGGGATTGACCGTGGGATTAATATTAAAGGGAAGGTCCAAATCAAATATTGACAGGGGGTCCAAAAGGTAAGGCAGGGTCCAATTGGGTTATGACAAGGGACAAAGGTCAAAAAAGGTTTAATGACAAGGACCTTTGTTGCAATTTCTGAAACTTCAAGGACCAAGGCTGCCAATTAAGCAAAGTTGTTTCAAGGACTAAAACTGACAAGCTTCAATAGTACAAGGACCAAACTTGTCATTTTCAAAATTCCAAGGACTAATTTTGCCAAATTTCAAAGTTGAAGGACCTTTTTCGCCATTTGACTAAAGATTCATTCAAGGACCATTTTTGACAATTTAAAATATTTCAGGGACCTTGAATGATATTTTTCTTTGTTTAGATATACCAGGGACTGTTTTTGAGAACTTTTGAAACTTGGGGGAGTACACTTGACATTTCATCACTTGTTGTTCAACAATCGTAACAACGATGGTACGTTATCGAGTCCTACACGGATCCTAGCAACTGTCGAGAACATTTATGAGAGGTTCACATCCGTGATCCTCGGTGATTGAATGGAAACTCTGCCAGGTCAACATCTAATGACCACGGCGGCAGTCGCCGGTAACTCCTCGTGGATTACGCTTAGTGGTCTCAAAGCGGTCTCTGATCGTGAGGTGATGCTTGGTGTACCTCGGTGACTCATCCGAACCGTAGGTGTACTTGGTACATCGCATTATCTCACTTGTGGGACTCCGGTTCGATGCTTGGCCTTTGTGAGAATTAGAGTTGTGTTTTCACACTATCTTTGTTAACACTCTCAAGTTCAAACTTGTAAGTGCGGAATCCGCTTATTACTAACCTTTCTTATGTTTACTTCTTATGGAAGCTCCGAGCGGATCGATCGTCTGATTCTCCACATGCTCATGCCAACAACATCACTTATGAAAGTTCTCTCATAATCAAAGGCAACACAAAGTCGAATGATTCTTCGTCAACAAAGAATCTACAAAGTTTAAAGATTTAAAGAACTTCATCAACTGTAATCCAACGTTAAAGAGCGTGTGAGCATGTTGGAGAAAGGCGTGGAGACCTTTGGAGCAATGAAGCGGACTGATGCAGATTACCACATCATACTATCACTTTCAAAGAACAAAGTAAATGAAGGCGTCAAAGGAATACTTCAAAAGAAACAATTTCTCTACCTTTGGGAGATTGTTCGAATCAAGACACTTCTTCTCACAAGAAGAAGAATGTCGGAAGGCGATCAACGCTACTATTACATCAACACCTACAACGTTTATCACTCATTCATTCAACACTAACACTTAGGGGAGATTGTTGGAATCACTCCTAAACCTTATTCAAGTGTTAGTGATTCATATGTAATAGTTAGCTTAATATGGCCTTTATGTTAGTAATTATGCTTAGGCTTATGTAGAAGGCCCATAAGCCTAGGCCCAAGCCCATAAGAGAAAGGAAGGGACTAGGAGTTTTGCCCTAGCTCCCTCTCCTATAAATACCTTGTAATAACCCTCACTTGAGGGTTGGTTGTTCAATTTATTTGCTCTTTCACTTCATACGCATAACCATTCTATATTCATACGCATAAGTGTTTGATTGTTATTGTTCAACCGATCTCTTCTCTTCTCTATTTCTTACATGGATGCTTGTGTTACTAATATGGTGACCTAACAGTGAGAGAACGTAATGTGTTATTATGAAGCTCCAACCTTCGACTTTGGGACGTAGAAGGTATTTATAGTACTTTACAATAAACGCCACCTACGGGCTGTGGATCAGGTATACAGTGGGTAAAGACCCATCCGTCCTCCACGGTGTTACTTAACTAACTACTTAATATAACTAAATGACTAAGACTACGAGCTTTTTAATGCTTACACATACTTGAGGTGACCGAGTCTTTAACTTACAGATTTACTAAATCCTAAGCATAAAGTTTATTTTCATGACATTGTGAGTGACAAAATGGTCATAAAGCTCTCTATTGAACTCACATTACTTTTATTTCTTTATTATAAACCTATGAACTCACAACCTCGTGTTGACACTTTTAGCATGTGTTTTCGGGTTTAAGGCGATAGCTAACATTTGAAGGCTTTTGCATGACATGGCATGGTCATAGACTACTTACACATTTGGGACAACTTAAATAAATAGGCCTCGTGTTCCGCTTTTCGAATAATGTTTTAAACTTGTTAAATATTTTACTAATAAATTGTATTTAAAACGGAAAAGGTAAATCCGTTTTCTATACTTTGTGTTGTGATTCCAATTTAGTAGCACCATAGTGATATTATTTTCCGTTGCGACTCATTTTTTGGAGTGTTACATCTGTTAAGTCAACTTATCATTTTGCCGACCGTTTTGTTAAACATTAATAGCCATGCAATTTTTTAAATATTTTAATATGGTATGTGTACCTGGTTACAAATGAGTATATTAGTATAATATAATAATTCAAGTGACAAACAAGTGATATTTGAATACACGTGCTATGATGAACATTTAAAAAGTAGATGTCTATTGTATAGCATAACACTTTATATATATATATATATATATATATATATATATATATATATATATATATATATATATATATATATAACTCTTAAAGAAACCGAGATACCCATGATGTCATGGGGTAAAAGTGCTAACACATCAGCATTTTTTTATAATTCAGCATAAAACACTCTTCTTCCATTTCTAGTGTTATAAGACACTCATGGACCCTACAATTTATTTATTTTCATTTATTCAAATAAAAAACATATTAAAGTGAAATTAAAATTACATTAAAAAAAGCGATATTTAAAAAAAATACAATTTAATGATTAATGTTTCATAAATGTTTCACGATATGGTGTCAAGGTTGTTGTGCACTCTTTTATCCCGAAGTTCTTTGTTTGTCCTTGATGTATCTTGCATCGTTCGACCAAAGTACGTTGGATATTTGGTTGTGAAGAAATGTACAATTCGTTAAATTTACTAACAATGAATTCTTGATCTTTCAATATCATGTTATATAATTTGATGCAACAATACATGATTCTTCGTAGCGTGTTAACTTGGTAAGCATGTGCGGGTTGTTTTATCACTCGCCAACGACCTTGTAGGACTCCGAAAGTTCGTTCAATATCTTTTTCTTGCACTTTCTTGAACTCATTTAAATTTCATCCTTTTTTTCATCCATTACAATAGAAAACGAGTTGACAAACGTAGACCATTGAGGATAAATTTAATCCATTAAATAGTAACCTTTTTCGTACCATTTTCCATTTACTACGAATGGAGCTTCCAGAGCTATATCGGCAAGAAGGTCATCAAATAACGATGAATCATATAGAACATTGAGGTCGTTGTTTGCTTCTGCAACACCAAAATAGGCTGCCAAATCAACAAATTATATGACCCAAAGGCTTCAAACATTAGAGTAGGGTATTTATGATCGCATATTTTAAATTGCCCGTGTAAAGCCTTCGTACATTTTGTCCATTTCCGATGCATATAATCAATACTCCTGAGCATTCCCGGGAGTCCATGTTTTTCTTTGTGCAATGCATATATATGTTGGATATCATTTAAAGCGGGCTTTCTTAAAACTCTTCTTTGTATAAAGTATATATATAGTGAAGTTTTGTAAACAATCACGCGAACAACATTCACAATTTGCTAGTACCGTCGAATTTATAGGGTGTTGTGCTGCATGCCAATTAGCGTATGGTTGATGTGCATTTCATGATAGGACTAATACTTAAACGACCCAAAGCATCTGGTCATTGTTTATAAAAAAGGAATTATTCGGGAAGAGGTTTAACATTATAATTGGTAATATCATTGACTATTTGTTTAAAGTGTTCTGAACTCATACGATACCTTCAGCTAAAATTTCTCTTTGTGAATTTAGGTGGATTGTTTTCGTCCCCAAAATAATCATCCAAATATAGTTGTTCTGAAACCTCTCGTTCACATGGTATGTGTGTCCTAATATGGGGACCCTAACTGTCGGCTTTTTGATTACCCAAAGCTTGAAATTGTTGATAAGCTTGAAAATACCGCACACATAGTTCTGCATCGTCTTGAAAGTAAATATAGTAATGATCATAGTTGTTGGGATCCATAGCTTTTTTTGAAGGTAAAAAAGAAGTATTGTTGAGATATGTATGTAAAAGTGTGTAAAATTAAAAGATTTTAAGGGTATTTATAGGATTTTAAAGGGTCAAATATTTGAAAAGTTTAATCCAAAAAGGGCACATAACGTCTATTTCTTTCTTTGTTATCCAACGTCCAACAAAAGAGAAAAAATACTCACCGTGTGGGCTGGTCACCACGGCGCAGCCCATTGCGCCACCCATAGTGTCTTTGTCACGCCATAGCTTGGTGTTGTCGGAAGGCACGAGTCTTAGCAGCCATCAACACCAGGTGCTCTAAGGTGGAATCTTAGGATTGTAGCAAAGTGTATCGTTTCGTATAAAAAATAATATAGTATTTAAGAAGAAAACCCTTTGAACTATTTATCTAGAGTAAAGATCATTAACATACTAAATATTTTTTTACATACCAAAGGATCAATCTTCGTTCTCCATCTTCCTTCTATCTTTATTTGATCTAATGGATGAGATTAATCCCAACAATTTAAAAAATCCACTTTCATACTTTTATTTTCAAATATTAATATCTTCAAACCGTTAATCGTTGAGCGGAAACAAAATACCATTACGACGAGCATTTAATTATTTTCAATAGATAGGCACTTTGTTACACTTTCGAAAAAAATATTTTATTTCATGTTTTTCACATTTTTTACGTTTTTTTTTATTTTTTACGTAATTGAAATTTGCATGAAAAAATCATATGTGATTAAACACTAATTTGAATATCACATACAAATTTTAGCTTCGAAAAAAATCGAAAAAAGTGAAAAAAATGATTTTTTTTTTCGAAAGTACATCAAAGTGCCCGTCTATAGAAAGATAATTAAATGCTCGTCGCGATGGTTTAATTTTTTTCGCTTAATGATTAACGGTTTAAGAGATATTTAAATTATAAAAAAAACTATGTGAAATATTAGATTACTTTTAATCTCTACTATTGATTTTTTTTAGAATGAAGGGTGGGGATGAGTCTCTTTGGTATGTCAGAAAAGTTTGATATGTAAAATAACTCTTCTCATATAACATTTTTAATTTTGTAGTTTTATATAACAAATTTAATTTATCAAATATATAATAAATATGGGTTCATGCATCGGTTGACTACAATACGCTATTTAAAAACTATTAACCAAGCTTGAATGTTGGATCGATATACTTTAATCAAACTAACTTAAACTAGCTTGTTAAGGTTTAATAACCTCGGATAAATCCTAAGTTATTAACAAAGAAACACTGAGCAATCTTTATTAAGTACGCGGAATTTACTTAATAAAGCTAAGAAGAATAACTTTTATTATAAACTCTAAATCTGCTTATTATGCAGATACTCTAAACAACTCTAAGATTATCGAACTTCTCTCTAAAACACTAAATAACTTGTGAATTTGTAAACTCTAAAACTCATAAACTCGTACATCTCTAAGGCCAATCTAGGAGTCCTTTTATAGGGTCAAGGATATCCTAGTCGGTTTACAATTTGTATCCTTGTACGACAAGTAATCTAAACATAGAATATTCTAGAGTTACAATACTTTCTATAAGCGAATATACAGTTCTTTTGTTCTTGCGTACTTTGACTTGTAGTGCAAGACTTTGACTTTGTCTTTAGCAAGATTTGACTCTTTGACTTCTTCGATGACTTTGTCACTTTCATAAGATACTTTCATATCTTGAAGACTTTCATATCTTGACACTTTCATATCCCAAAATCCTCCCTAACTTGAATTCTACTTGCTTGACTTCAAGTTCCTTTTATGAATATATCTTTAACAACTTCATCTTTAAGGACGATTGTTTCTTAGTCTTTGGATTGTATTTACGTAGTGTACGTGCTTGTCAAAGTATCTCTTAGAATTATTCTTTACTGAAACATCCAATCAAACTCCATCTTTTCGACAACACAACAACATATGACAATTTGTACATTAATTCGGTTAAAGTTGCATTCTATTCTCATCACTTCTAGATGTGTTAACTTCGTGAGAGGTGAATCATTGAAAACTTAATGGATTTAGATCGCTTTACCAAAGCCATTATCTCGGAGTAGCCAAATGTTTTGGTGTGTAAGACCATGGTACATTGATAACCATATGATTTTTAGCAAATCATCGACTATCAATGATTTGATTTGTCTTTACCAAAATGCACCCTTACGGACTAGTTAGTTCTTCTATCTAATGGTGAACTAATTACCAATAATGGTTTTCCACGCCTTTACCACAAGCCATTTTCTTGTGGGCTAGCCAACTCTTTACATTATCGATATGGTGAGTTGATTACCATCCAACTTATTAGCAAGTTGTCAACTAAAAGCGGATTTGATATATCTTTACGAGCCGTTTGCTCATGGATTAGTCAATCCTTTTGTAACCATGGTGGATTGATGACCTATTGTTACCATCTCAAAATCCATTTATTTCACTTAACCTTTGTTTCAAAATTTGTTACTTAGCAAAAGGTTACATTCAAAAATCACTTAAGCGGTTTAAAAGTCGCAAGCGGTACTTTGATTAAAGTCTTGTTTGATCGCCGATACTTTGAATAAAGTCTTGATTTATCAAAAATAATTTATTCAATTAAGTTTCATACCGGTTTATTCATCATCTTCAACAATGGTAGTCCGGTTGATAAACAAGTTGATAACCATGCAAGCGGTTTCATTATCCTCTTCTACTTCCATTCCATGCTCTAGCATTCTTCTCATGAGCTCAAGCCGTGAGAGGGTATCTTCTTTCTGCAAACATGTGTATCATTGTTCCATTTTCTAGCTCTAAAACATGAACTCGGACTCTTCAAAGAATCTCCGACAAACAATTTCCGGCTCTCTTGATTCTTCCAAATATCATCGATTGCTCTCTTCTTGATTTCCCATGCGCTTATGAGATCACCATGTAAAACTAAACCAATCCCTTCTAATGGATTATGTTCAAAGTAAGCTTTTACCACATGATATAAATAGAATAAATCTACTCTATCTATAATGTGCGAGAAGTCCCATAGCCTATTGAAAACTTTGAAGCTTTCATCTTCTTTATGAAAAATCATATAATCTCCATCTTTGGACTTCACAACTTCAAAAGCACTAATCTTTGATCATTCATCTTCATGTCATCATCTTCTTTTGAATAATCAAAATCTACCACTCGAGATAATTTCTTAATGCATCATTAGTTTGATCTTAATTCAACTTTTCTTTCTTTGAGAACCGAACATCCGTAACTTCAATTTTCCTTTTCTTTCAAACTCTTCTTTCTTTCGGTTTCGGTCAAGTAGCTTCTTTCTAAAATCTTTGATGCTGCAACATCCTTCTTATAATATAAATTACCGTTAGCATTAATTACCCCTCAATATAACCGTTGGAACAAGCTTTAATAAGACAAACAAGACTTTTCCACGTGATGCAAGACTTTCAAGCACCACTTTCGTGAAATATGAAGCTTTGCCAAATTCTTACGTATAATCTAAGTATACACAAATATCCTCCCTCGAGCAATACACGGGACTATACTAATCATTGAATAGTCCTCCCTTAAATGTAGCTCAAGAGTTAATCATGCCAATGCTCACCACCAAGTGATTGAATCTTGAAACATCAAAGCCTTTGGTGAGTAAATCAACTACATTATCATCTGTGAACCTTAACCACATTAATGAGCACATGCTCATAGCAATCTCGATAAAGTGATGCCTAATCGAATATGCTTGGTCTTGGAATGATAAACTGGATTCTTCACAATACAAATGGTACTTTCATTATCAATATTGATTGGAGTATTCTTAAAATTGAACCCATAGTCCAAGAGTTGATTACGCATCCACAAAACTTGTCCACAACACTTGCGCGTGACTACATATTCAAGATCGATGAGGATGTTCTTGCAATTGTCTGCTTCTTGCATTGCCGTGAGACTAACCTTCTTCCAAGATATTGACATCCACCGGTTGTTGATCTTCTATCATAATTATCACCGCATAATCACTATCCGAAAAAGCTTATAAGTGAAAAGGTGACTCTTTTGGATACCACAACCCCAACTTAGGTTGTTGTTTTAAATAATGAAGATTCTCTTTATTGCATTCATGTGAGAGATCTTTGGTGAAACTTGATATCTTACACATAAACAAGCTGCAAACATGATATCGGGCCTTGATGCGATAAGATACATAAGAGAGCCAATCATTGATCTGTATAACTTGACTTCAACAGTGTCCATCTTCATCTTTGCCCAATGAATTGATAGATTTAATAGGTGTAGTAATGACCTTCATATCATCAAAATTAAACTTCTTAAGTATGTCGTTAACATACTTGTCTTGTGATAAAAATTCCTTCCTTTGACCGCTTAACTCAAGTCCCAAAAGAAAGTTAACTCTCCCATTGAACTCATTTGAAATTCCTACGCATCACCGCTCAAACTCCTTAACCATGGACTGTTTGGTAGCCCCAAAGATGATATCATCAACATAGACTTGAACTAACATGATATCCTTCTTATCTCTCTTGATAAACAAAGTCTTGTCTATAGCTCCCCTCTTGTATCCATGTTACAATAAGAATGTAGAGAGCCTCTCATACCAAGCTCTAGGTTCCTGATGAAGGCCATAAAGAGCCTTAACCACTTTGTAGACTTTGTTTGGGTGTTTAGGATCTTCAAAACCAGGAGGTTGTTTGACATAAACTTCCTCTATAATCTTGCCATATAAAAAGGCACTCTTGACATCCATCTGGTAAACTTGAAATCCCATATAAGAAGCAAAAGCAAGAAATATCCTAATAGCTTCTATTCTTGCTACAGGAGCAAACACTCCATCATAATCTACTCCTTCTTCTTGTTTGTAGCCTTGTACTACTAACCTTGCCTTATTCTTGATAACATTACCTCTTTCATCTCTTTTGACTCGAAAACCCATCTGGTTCCAATAACTTTCTTCCCATCCGGAAGATCACATAAAACCCAAACCTCTTGAAGTTTAAATTGAAGAAGTTCTTCTGTGATAGCTTCAACCCACTTTCTTTAGTCAAAGCTTGATCAATGTTCTTGGGTTCCTCTTGAGAGATAAAATAAGTAAATAAGCGGGTTTGATGGTCCTTATGATTGACTGTTTTGTTTGTAGACAAAGCTAAGTAAAGCATTATGAGGTTTAGTAAAACTCTTAGCTCGTGTCTTGTCATCACTCCAGTAGAAGGACCAATGATTTGATCAAGAGGATGATTTTTATGAATTCTTAAGATT
Organism: Chrysanthemum lavandulifolium; assembly: GCA_022545495.1. NCBI lineage: Eukaryota > Viridiplantae > Streptophyta > Magnoliopsida > Asterales > Asteraceae > Chrysanthemum > Chrysanthemum lavandulifolium. Next base: position 96,921,835 of record CM040242.1, on the reverse strand, counting down.
GGGCTGGGAACTCCATATGCATCATCCAAGTTAGTTAAAACAACATCTTCATTTGAATCGAGAAAATACCTTCATCTGCAAACTCATCATTAGTGTCCTCTAATCCGGGCATGGTAGGATCATCCAAATCATCTAAAATCGTCATCAGTGCGTGATACTTTGGTCGAAAATCTTGTCAAAATCTTGTGAGAGTACTCTGCCTTGTTCTTCTTCTTTGCCTCTTCATAAGCTCTCCTTTGTTCATCGGTGTAAGAATGTGCTAATACATCTTGAAGAAGCATCGATTAAGTTCCTCTTGAATAGATTGATCCTCGGCAGATAATGAGGATTGTGGTGCAATGATACTTTGTTTTGGAGTATCGGTACTTTGCTTGGGAACATCGAAGCTTTGTTTTAGACTTACAGGATCTTCATCGAGAACAACATCGACTCTAATAGGAACTCCATGAACAACATATTGTAAATCTTCTCCATTATGCATGATTGATTTTCTTCTCTAACGGTACATAATTCATTAAAGGAGTTAAAACTTCAAGATCAAACATCCAATCGGGACCTTTACCCTTCTCATTGTCTTGATCTTCTAAAACTCAACATGAAGACAATATTGAATCTTCTTAGTAACTCATTGTATACTCTAAAGCCTTTCTTGTTAGTGCAATAACCTAATAAGTATCCTTCTTGGACTTGCCATCAAACTTCCCAGTTATCAATGGTGTTTAAAATAGTAAGAGGGCATCCAAAAGGCTTCATAAAATGAATGTTGGGTTTATTGCCCATCGACAATTCATAGGGTGTCTTCATCTGTGGTTTGGTGACGAGACTCATAAGTACATAGCACGCAGATTTCATGACACGCCCGAATTGAATAGGTAGATGGGAATCGCTAGCATTGTCCTTGCCGCTTCAATTAAAGTCCTATTCTTCCTCTACGCAACATCATTTTTTGTGGTGTTCTAGCAATACTAAACTCCCTCTTTATACCTTTGTTTGCACAAAATTAGTCCATAAGCTTGTTCTTGAATTCGGTCCCATTATCACATCTAATACCTCTAACCTTGAGTCTCAATTGGTTTCAAGTGCTATAATCGATGTCGAATAGCATCAAAAGTATCATCTTTAAAACCCAATGAAATCTCGCAATCATCTCGTAACAACCAAATAGTATTTTCTCTTGTTTAAACTTGCCACGAGAGACGGTCCAAACAAATCCATATGTGACTCAATGGTTCTCTAATAGATCTCTCCTCAAGCTTCTTGCAAGAAGCTTTGTGTTGTTTACCTTTCTTGCATGCCAAGCATGATTGATCATTCTTGTAAGTCTTTGAAGGTAAACCTCTAACTAAATTGCCTTTGACCAGTTTGTTGATATTCTTGAAATTAACATGGCCCAATCTTCTATGCCATTGATGTGCCTCTTCGGATGTTGCTTTAGCTACCAAACATGTGGCTCTTCCATAAGAATGTAGACTCTTCATGTCTAAACTATACACATCATTTGTCCTTGGTACTCGAGTACCACCATGTCATCATCAACGTGTTTAAAATCGAGGAAAGGATGAGACATTATGTGTCGATAAATAACACAGGATGCTTTTATCACAAATTTGAGAGACCGATAACAAGTTGAACTTTAGCTCCTTCACATATCTAACATTCTCAAAGTCTATAAGCCCCGCTTTGATAGTTCCTTTTCGATAATCTTTCCTCCATTGGGATCATTCCCAAATGCAACTCTTCCTCCACTAATATTTCTAAAATCGACAGATCTCTTTGTCTCTGTCATGCTTCGAGCAACCACTATCCACAATTAGATGATCTTTAAGCTCCTCTTACGGGTTGCCCTACACACAAAGAAAAGAGTTAGTGAGTTTTAGGAACCCAGCCATTCTTGACTTGTGTTCCCCTTGTGGAGTTACAAACTCAAATTTTTGAGTATGTAATTCCACTATCTTTCAAATAATGATCCAAAATTATCTTTTGATCTTTAGCATGTGGATTTTCAAAACTTTCGATTTTTCAACATAAATCTCTTTACAAGATTATTAGCTTTTTCTTGTGTCACAAAACATCGATTCACTTTTGTTGAAAGTCTTGTGTGTCCTCAAGATACCTTCCCTCTTAACCCATTACGGTTTAACACGTGGTTCATGTGATCTAGATCCCCTATGCGGATTGTAATACCTTCTAGGTTGATAGTGAGATCTCCTAGGATTCCTATTCCAAGTAGTGTGATCGGTACCTTGTTTAAAGCGGTACTTTGGAAAATCTTGTGAGATCTTGAAGGTTTTGAAAAAGGTCTTCTACGATGTGGGTATCTATGATCCGATGTGAAGTTTCGTGATTAACCCTATTTGAATTATTCCAAACCGGTTTGTTCTCTCTAGGTTTACGGTTATCTCGTCCTATGCTTTGAAAATTTCCTAAGGTATTACGAATGATGTTCACAATCATGATTAGGACTAAAACACACAAAACACGCTTTTCACCCATACTCCCAATATGACTTCTTTTATGTCTATGACCAAAACTATTGTGCCTTCTAGGTGAATGATTAAACTGTTTTGACCAAAGTTATCCCAAAAGGTTTAGCGATCTTGTTTTGAAAAGGTTTTGCGAGAAGGTCTTGCTTGTGGAGCGATGCTTTGATTTGTAGGTCTTGTTTGATTTTGAACATTATTTTCAATGACTTCTTTGGGTTTTCGGACCTAGATTGAGCAATAAGCTTCTTCCTAAATTCTAGGCTGTCTACTCCAAATCGAGAAACATCAGGCCTTTTGGGTTGATGACTAATGGGATGTGGGACAGCATTATATCCCTTGTCTTTCTTATACTCAGGATGTGGTTCACTTATTGAGCCCTCATTACTAGATGTATCCACATAGTTAATGAGTTCATCATCACTAGTGGTTATGTCCTCAAAATCACCTACATCCTGATCACTAGGTTGGCTTTCTTCTATATTATCAAAGTTCATACCAAAACCTAATCCAGTTCTAATGTATGCTCTTCTTTGTTTTTCAACATAAGTAACATGGGACAGACTGATTCATTCCAGTGACAAACTTTTCTAACGGATCATCTCTCTCCTTAGTTAATTTCTCAATTTCGGCAATTTTACAGTTTAGTTTCCATTCACTAAGTTTTAACGGTAATCCTGTTGTTCATACTTTTCATTAAGCCATTTCATTATTTTCATGTGTTATTATTTTAGCTTCCATGGACTCTAAAGTAATTTGATAACCACCACTTGAGATCTAGCCTTAACACAATTATCTCTTTCAATCACATAATCATAAGTAATTTATGATAAAAATCATAACAGTTGGAGCATACCTCGAGAGATAGAGAGGCGAGTTGGTGAAGTAGCCACCATTGCAAGAAGAAGGATCATCTTCACTTTCTTTGCTCCAATCAAATCCTCCAAAGCCATCATCGATTCCAAAGCGGCATGTTCGGGTTCTTCATCAAAAGCGTTGCTCGGTCCAATGCTTCCTTTGTGTCTTCAATCGCATCTTCCATCGCTACCATACAAGAAGTCCTTTGGTTCATCATCAAACTCTTCACTCCGGTCAACTTCGATAACTTCTCTTGAGCAACCAAAGCCTTTGTTTGATTATTGGAATTTCTTTGAGCTCAAGTTTTGGTTTCTCGGATGTCTGTTTGCTTGATACTTAGCAAACTGCACTCCCTTGCAAAGTGACCCGTCTTTTGACAATTGAAGCATTCATTTGAGATTTTCAAAGTTATTCCTTGTTTTGGTTTGAAATCAATGCTTTTGCTGTCTTCTTCATGTACTTTTGATCCTTGCGGTGATCATAGCAACTTGCCACCGATATCAATTTCTTCAAGGGCATCTTCTTCAACTGTGCTAGATCCTCTTCATAAGTGGCAGTAAAGCGGCTTGTTGTGCAAAGAAGGAGCACACAACTTCATCGAGTGCAAAGTGGTAGGTGGTGGGGCTGCTTGAGCATATGAAGGGGTGTAAAAGCAGTGCTTTGAGAAGCAGTACTTTGAGAAGCAAGATTGAGGAGGTGATTTTTGATGAAATCGCTCTTCTTTCGAGATGATAGAAAAGCAATCTTGTGAGACTTGGAATTTGGTTGACCACTCATCTCATGCTCATACACCTTGATTGATGATAAAGATCATCAAAGTCCATGACATCAAACCTTGTTGTCCTCTCGATCATTGTAGCAATCACATGCCATGTAGATGGCAAACTCTTAGAAACTTCAAATTAGCATCCTCAATGATAATTCTACCTTGTATAACTCCAACATGTTGAGGAGATTTTGAAACCTATCATATGCGACATCAAGACTCTCTCTTTCACCCTCTCGTGAAAGTTTCAAACTATTGCTTGACAAATTTACATGCATCTTCTTAGAGGCTTCATTCCTTCAATCTGGTCTTGAGAGCGACCCAGAGTGCTTAGCATCTTTAGCATCATGAAATTTGAGAAGATGACCATCTGGAATGGGCGATAAGAGAATGTTTAGTGCCTTTTCTTGATTCCTTAAGGTTCTTCTTTGGTAAGGCGCCTTTGGTGCTATTGGTTGTCCAGAATATTAATAGGTTGGAACTACTTCATTGCCATTAACAATTACATTCCATAGAGCATGGTGCAGAATGGCAATATCTTGCCTCATCTTCATACACCGAGATCATATTCTCCTTCTTGATTATTGGAATTACGAGTGAGGTGATTGAGGGTGGTGGAGCGACTTGATCGACATCTTGAATATTTTTAAAGTAGGGTTTCTTCCTAGTCGAGTTTCCACACAATCTCTCGATACCACTTGTTGGATCGATATACTTTAATCAAACTAACTTAAACTAGCTTGTTAAGGTTTAATAACCTCGGATAAATCCTAAGTTATTAACAAAGAAACATCGAGCAATCTTTATTAAGCACGCGAATTTACTTAATAAAGCTAAGAAGAATAACTTTTATTATAAACTCTAAATCGCTTATTATGCGGATACTCTAAACAACTCTAAGATTATCGAACTTCTCTAAAACACTAAATAACTTGAATTAAGTAAACTCTAAAACTCATAAACTCGTACATCTCTAAGGCCAATCTAGGAGTGCTTTTATAGGCTCAAGGATATCCTAGTCGGTTTACAATTTGTATCCTTGTACGACAAGTAATCTAAACATAGAATATTCTAGAGTTACAATACTTTCTATAAACAAATATATGATTCTTTTGTTCTTGCGATACTTTGACTTAGTAGTGCAAGTGCTTTGACTTTGTCTTTAGCGATGCTTTGACTCTTTGACTTCTTCCAAGACTTTGTCACATAAAGTACTTTCATATCTTGATGCTTTCATATCTTGAGACTTTCATATCCCAACATTGAATTTAATTAAAAATGCATTTAATACATATTAATTAAACATGTAAATTATCTTAAGAGCACACGGTGTCGGAAGCCATAAGGCGCGTTGTAGCCCTATGGCACGAGGCGACACCACCAATGGCGTTATCCAGCTTGTCGCCGTTGGTGACAATCGGTTTTCTTTTTTCTTTCTTTTTTTAGTGTTGTGGGCTTTTGTGTTTGTGTTTGTGTTTTTGTGTTTTGTGTTTGTGGTTATGTTTTTGTAATTTTTGTTATTGCACGTTTTGAGCTAGATGAAAGAAGAAAGAACATGGTTAAAATGGTATTTTTTTTACTAGAGTTACTTGTATTTTTGGTCCTTGTGGTTTGCAGCGGATTTCACTTTTGGTTCAATTTGAAAAAAATGGTTTTAGTCCAAAAGCGATAGTTTCGTTTCACGTTTGGTCCAGTTTTACTAACCCTATCAATTTGACTACGTTTAACCGTTAGTTAGGAGGGTATTTTCGTGTTTTGATATATTATATTATAAAAACAAAACATGCCCCACAAATTAATATTCACTTATCATTTTCACCACAACCAGTTGCACTAGAGCACATCACTTTCTAGATCATTTTTTTGGGCGAGATAATAAAAGACCGGTTGCCTTGGCAACTTGTGCTGTCGGAACCACGAATTGACACGTGTCAACGACAATCGACAAGTGTCCAAAGTACAAAATATTGAGTGACTAAGTTACCCCTTTCTACTAAATGTTATTACAAATAAACCAATTATACTTCTATCCCCATTTCTGTAAATCATTCACCAATACTACCTCTATTATCATCATAAACATCACAGCGCTATTCAAAAATGATTACCCGATCCAATCCATACTGCTAAATTTAATCTCAGATCTTATCTAAACATCACACCTCTATTACCCGATCCAATCCATACTGCGATTTTCTAAGTCCTCTCCCTCACCTAACTCATTTCATCACCATCAAGAACAGAACTTATCTCACCAAAACGTAATCCATTCGTCACCATCGTCGTCACAAACACAACTCCATCATCAACGACTAATTATCACCGTACATATAATGTGTTATTCAGTTACAGCTTAATCCGCATCAAGAACGCGCCATTTAAAGCTTCAAGATCTGAAAGATGGTCTCGCGTAGTGATAAGGTTTTAAAATGTACCTTTTTTAGGGGTTGGTTAAGCCCTTATTTGATCACTTTTGTATCCGTTATTACTTAATATCGTTCCTTTTTACTTTTTAGGTCTCTCAAAGGCAAATTGCTGGAATGGCACTTATTTGAATGACAGTAGCGGATATACGAAGAAAATGGTCAAAGTCAAAATCAAGCCACTCGATCTTTGAAATACAAGGGGACGGCGTCGGTGTTACTGCGACGCCATCGGAGCACATGTTGTGACGTCTGAAGAGCAAATTTCTTATTTTCAAGTGACGGTGTCGGGGCTTTAAAGGAGTAGGTCGTCGACTCGCACGGCCCAGATTTGATCCGACGGCGCCGAGGTGAAGAGGACGGCGTCACAAGCATAAGGTGACTCGTCGCAAGACTAACGTGGCCAAGACGAAACCCTAATGACGGCGACCCGACGGCGTCACAAATCATAAGGTGGCGCCGTCGCGATTGTAATCTTATATATAGAATCCGAATTTTTCGTTTTCGATGTGTAGTCTTTTGGAGTAAAACCTAAACCGAATCAAGGTCTGTCTTGTACAAGATTTTAGGGTTCCAAACCCTATCTTACAACAAGATAAGTGTTTTACTTCATTAATTCAATTATGTCTTCAATTACTTGTGTGTATGCTTGCATGTTCTCCATGTCCAGCTAATTTACTTTTGTGTTTGCTTAGGGAATATGAAACTTAATTGTTGAATATTGATTGGTTGTCTCTTATCTTAATTGTCAATGATCTAGTAATGCGATAGGTCATTTGTTGTGTAGTTAATGCTTGATTAATCTTTGTGAACCTTAGACTATAACGCCTAGAGTAGTTGTAGGCTAAACCATCCAAAGAGTACCTTAGAGTTAGAGTTTATAATTCCTAGAGATATTGTAGACGAGACCCTTTGGTAGTTTCAAAGAGTTAGGGACAAACGCATACCCTACGACTTTAGACATACAACGCGATTAAGAATAAGGACGTGACAATTCAACCATCAATAGGAGATAATTAAGGAGTAATAAAACCTAAGTAAACACATCTTTAAACTATCATACGAGCACACAATCATTAGACATAGACTACATACACCTTAGATTAGATAATTAGATAAGTAGAGTAATCGGTCGAAATACCAACCCCCAAATCCAAACCCCGAGATTCGTACCTTTCTAATTCCTAAAAACATAAAAAGATAAAAATAATCTTCCTCAACCCCAACCTTAGCGTAGTAACTTCTCACTAGCATTCCTATTCCCCAGAGAATGATATCAATACCGTGGCTTACCCTAATACTACACTACAACGATTAGGTTCATCGCCTAGGGTGTTATAAAACTTGCTCAAGAAAGGAAGTTCCTTTGACCCGAAGCGACGCGTGTGGCGTTATCAAGTTTTTGGCGCGTTGTTGGGAATAGAATAGCTAGTTAGTAGTCCACCTCGCTTAGGTTTCTTTGCTTGATTCCTATCAAGTAAATTTTTCTCATTTTAGCTTCCTCGTAGTCTATCCCCTTCTTCGTGACCTTTGTTCGTAATCCCATCACTTTTCATCATGGAAGGTGATAACCAACCACCATTCATCAACCTACCACCAAATGACCCGCCAAGAGCCCGTACTCTTGGTGAATACTCGAGACCAAGCCACCTAGGCTATAGGAACACCATTGAGCTTCCCGACCAAGCCCAATCTACGGCCCTGCGATCCGACACCATCCGGTTGGTGCAAAATGGATGTGCATTCCATGGACTTTGTTCCGAAGATCCTAATCAGTATCTTAAGGATTTCCTTAAAATTGTCGATTCCATCGACCTTGATGCTACTACTCGGGAGACCACGCGTCTGCGTCTCTTCCAATTCTCTCTACGAGACCAAGCTAGTAATTGGCTTGAGCGACTTCCCGCCGGCTCCATCTCAAGTTGGGATGATCTCACCTCTTGTTTCCTTGCTCAATTTTTCCCACCAGGGAGAACCACTAAGCTTAGGAATGACATCTTGATGTTCCAACAACGTCAAGGTGAATCTCTACGAAGCATGGACTCGATTCAAGGACTTACTTCATAAAGTCCCTCATCACGGCATTGATCTTTGGCTCCAAGTCCAACTCTTTTATGATCATGTCAACTTCCCACAAAGCGATCCATTGACCAAGCGGCGATGGAAAACTTAGTGATCTCATCGGAAGAATCATGGGGTATAATAGAGGACCTTGCTCTCTATGACAACGAAGTTGGAATGACCCCGTGAGTGCCCAAAACCGTTAAGGCAATCTCCTTGCCCCCCATTGACTCACAACCTTCCGACCGTAGGATGCTCGAACTTGAAGATCAAGTTAAATTCCTAATGAGTTCCTACGAAAATCCTAAGTCTTCACATCAAGTGAATAAAATCACTCTACCTTGTGAGTTATGTAGTGGTCCCCATGACACTCGTGATTGCACAAGACTACCCGAACAAGCTTTTGCGGAGACGGAGCGGGAGAGAAGTGGTACACTTTCAAGCCCGAACAAAACAACTTAGGAAACTCTTACAACCCCTCATGGAGAAATCACCCTAAACTTAAGTGGAACCAAAACTCAAGCACGCCCCAAGGCTCATCTAGTCCACCTAATAGGTTCAATTCTCTAAACACCGGGAACCCCACTAATCTTGAGGCAATTGCATCTAGATTCATGTCATCTCAAGAGACTCGATTGACTAAGCTTGAAGCCGATTTTAAGCAAAGACAAGGCAAGATGACAAACAAGCTTGATGCCCTCTTAAAAGCCTTTAATGAACGGGAAATTGGAGCACTCCCAAGTGATACTATAAAGAACCCAAAAGTGAATTCGATTTCGTCAACTTCATATTCTTGTTCACCATGGGAGAGTGAACATCCATGTCCCTCATGCCCAACGGTTCACTCGGTAAATGCTATCAACAAGGGTTCCAAGCAATCCAAAATGAGGTACCAAGGCCCTGAACCATTGGTAGAACCTACTCTTGAGAAACCCGTCAACCAAGAACCCAAACCTAATCTAGAAGAGGAGTACAAGGAACTCCATCAAGAAAAACCGGTTCTTGAAGTCTTAGCTCATGCACCTTATTATAATGCTTTAAAAGAAAAATATGAGTTAGAACTTAAACTTGGAAAACATGGGTCCGCCTTTGTGCGAAATAATCTACCTAAGAAGTTAGACGATCCTGGGCTATTTACTCTTCCGTGTAGGCTTGGAACTTCCAAACCTCTCGATGCTCTAGCCGACTTAGGATCATGCATCAATCTTGTTCCATTATCCCTCCATAGAAGCCTTAACTTAGGTAAGATAGAACCAACGGAAACCATCTTAGGTCTAGAGGACGGTAGTGTTGCATATCCGGTAGGGATAATAAAAGACATGGTAGTACACGTAGGAGAGTTGACTCTTTTGGCCGATTTCCATGTGCTAGACATGAATAAGGACCCGACATGCCCATTACTAGTAGGAAGAGGATTCTTAGCTACCACTAGTGCCATCATTGATTGTAAGATGTCCAAGATAGTGGTAGGAGAGGGGAGTGCTAGGTCAATTTACGATGTCAAAAAGCATACGTACTACAAAGAAGAGGACATCCCACATGAGATTAGGTTGGATAGAACGCCTTCTAGATATGGACCTTGGATAGATAAGAACCTCATAGGTCCCCAACGACCTTTCTACCTAGATGACGCCTTTACTAGTAAAGCAACTTTCCAAGAAAAAGAAATGGCTAGGGACATGGAAGTTAACCCGTTCGAGGACGCCTTAGTATTTAGGAAGATGACCGAGTTCTTAGGAAGTTTGCCCGTCAACCTTGTCATGAATAAGTGGAAAATTGAGAAGCCTAAACATAAGTGGGATTGGGATAGACCGCCTAGTGATGGTAATGGAGAGTGGCACATTAGGATAACAATCTATGATCCCGATGGAGAGAAGTTTGAAAAGGCATATCGAACCGAACGTACTACTAGGAAGTTAAATGATAAGTTTGATCCTTATGACATTGTTAAGGATAGGCTTACTTATATCGGTACGTAGGGGCACGACTACGAGTCTAGCTACAAGACTCATAAATAAAGAAAAGCGCTTCGTGGGAGGCAACCCATGCTTAATTGTTTGCTTGTTAGTGTCATATATCTTTTATTGATTGCTTATTCTTATGTTTAAATTTGTAAAAATGCTTTATTTTGTTTTTAACCTCGTCTTAATTGCATATAAAGGTATTTTACATAAAGGATAAGTGTAGGGAGGATTACACATGTTTTCAAAAGAAACGTGAACATGAGAATTTCAATTAATTAAAAGATATATATGTGTGTTTGTTCGAGTCAAATGCTTGTATCGAGTCATAATGGATGTTTTGCATAAATTTTCCAGATTCTAAAGATGTAAATTTTCCGAAAATCGAGACCAATTTTTGTCGGGATAACGACGTCGTCGAGATCGCAACCGACGCGTCGGGAAGGAGTAAAACAACAGATTACTTTTTCTTGTTTTTCGAGCTACTTATGAATTTGTGGAATTTTCTGTCACACCCCAAATTACTGTTTTGCGCGGAATGGAATTCTCGGGATTGATTGTCATAGCATCATAATCACAGTTATATTGAGCGACCTAAAGTGTCGTTTAAAAAGAACATCGTTGCTTTAATAAAACAATCGAGTTTACAAAGTATAGGTCCCAAATGAAAATCAACTTGTGCGGAAATAAGTTTGTTACAATTCAAACGATGTTTTAAAGTCGTAAAACCCAAGTGAGACGAGTCGTCATCGCGACTCCATGATGTGTCCAAATGCATGCCATGAAGTGAATGTCTTAGTTACACGAAAATACATTGCTAAAAGTGTCAACACAATGGTTGAGTGAGTTCATAGAGTTTATGTAAATGTTAATACGACTACCACAAGTATAAATTATGTATGACAATGATGTCACAAAATGATGTTACAATTGCTTAAGCACATGACACGAAGCTCGATTGTTCATGATGTTCGCCCAACAGAGTGTCTTGCCAAACAACTCAAATAATGTTTATGAAATGAAATGCATCCGTATGACTAGTTGGGATCCACCAACCCGGATGGAGGCGTCACCTCGATAGATCTATCCACTCACCCACGCTTCTAGAAATTAACGGTTCATGCTTATGAAATGGGGACATTTAAGCGGCAATGCGGTAACTTAAGCAATACAATGAATTTGACATACTTGGTAGCGTAAGAAAAATGGTGTGCAATGTATTCTCCCGTAGGTTTGAAATAAAGTAAAACTTGAATAAATCGGGGCTATAAAACTCACCTTGGTATGCGAAATGTAAGACATCACAACTAACATCAAGTAATAAATGTGCACGGCTCGACACGCAACCTAGATAAGTATGGTATGGGTTTAGTCTAAGTCTCGTATTCAAATGCATGTTGTGTAGATTAAACAACGTTTGTAAGTTTACGTATTTATGTTTTGAAATGCTTAAAGTTCAAAAACGAGGGTTTTCAAATAAATTGAGTTATTGTAGCTTATGAGGAGTTTCATAAGTTAATTGACTCTCAATGATGTACATAAAATATAGTGCTGAAAACACTTGTAAGTATTGGCTCTTGAAGTAAATGTGGAAAGACGTATACGAAACTTTCGTATAAAACTTGGCTCGAATATTCGTTCAAGTATGGTTGGGAGATAAATAAACACAAGTCGTCAAGTATTTATTTATTTTAGTCGAGTTTCGAGGGTATAAATATGTATATAACTTATATATTTATTGAAATTTCGTGTAAATAATATAATTGGACAATCCCATTTTTTTTATAGATTACCCGGATGTGATCGTCAAATAAAAATATGTATTAAACATATTTATTTAATAAGAAGTGATAATAATGTATAAGTTTATTAAGCTTATAAAAATTTTGGGTGAAAAGTGTCAAAGTAATCCCGATTATGGAGATGAAATTATCAAAATTATATAATTTTCAATTTTAGAACAAGTTTTAGAAATTTTGTGTCAAGTAATTCAAGTTGAGGGCTGGAATTGTAAAATATCTTATAAGTTTTAAAGTTATAAGGATTCTAAGAAAAACAAATGATAGGTTCTTCGTAGTTGAGGACCAAAGCTACCAAGATGTGGAAGTTGCAAAAGCACCAACAAAAAAAAAAAATGAAAGTGCCAAGGAGAGGTTTGAACTCATGACCTCTCGGATAAATATCTACGCCCTCCCAACTTAGCCAATGACTCTTTTATGTTTTCTTTCGCAGTTTACGTATTTAAGGGGTTTGCTCTGTGTTTATTTTGTTACAAGTTTACCAAGTAAATTCTTGGCGTAGGATTTGCATGCAAAAGTTTTGTGATTCATATTTTGAGTTTCAAAAGTTGGTTTATCTTTGAAATAAGTCATCAAAAGTCGAATAAGCACATGTCCACGAGCCAAACTTAAGCATGTTTACATGTAAGTTTTCTTTAAGTTGTTTTAAATTTAAAACTACAAGGATCTTCACCATGTGTGTGAATCGTTCTTTAAAAAATATCAACCAAGTATGTTAAGTTTATCGTATTAAGCAGTACCTCACGAGCCTTATTCAACACAACCAAACTTGATTTCAAAAGTTTGCATGTATATATATAGTTGTATGTAGAAGTCATTTGTGTGAAGTTGGTATCAAGTGTCATATACTAGGTTAAAACTTAACATATTAAACATGAGATAAGAGGAATGACTAACGAATTATGGGTTTTCAATGCTTCTGATTGGGGTTTGAGAGGATTCGAGTGAGAATGAAAGACCAAGAGAGAACCGATCTTAAAACCCCAAGCCTCAAGATTAACCGAAACCCACAACTTCCAAGCTAACCCAAGATTATCTTTATGCTTCACCACCCTTTGTAACTTAGTTGTTTAAGTGAGTTTGAAAGTGAAAAATGAAATCAATTGTGTGTTTATCTGCTTCGGTTATAAAGACTCAAGAGAAAGGGTAAGCTATGGTCTTTGAGTTTATAAAATACACACTAGAAGTGAAGAAAATAAAATAAACAAAAGTTGAATGGAAAGTAAATGTGGTATGATTGTGTTTTGTGTGTTGTCCAACCCCACACGCAAGGAAAAGAACACGTTTAGCAAAACTTTAAATGATAGAGGAAAACAAATGTAAATTAAGTGTGTTAGGTTGGCAAAACTTTAAATGCTTCTTGTACTTGTTTAATCACAAAATAGATGGTATGTGAGTTGAATGGTTCTCAGCTGAAAAAAAAATGAGAAGCATGGGTAGTTGTTCTTGTTGTTCCCTAAGAGCATCTCCAATGTGCACACTAAAATAAAACACTAAGATAGTGCAAATTAAGAATCTTTATGGCATATTCTAACACAAAATAGTTTTTACTCCAATGTGTGCACTAAAACTTAACACTAAATCAATTTTTATCATTAAAATAAATATGATAATGCAATAAATAGAAAATATATCTAATGTAATATATATATCGATATTGAACTTGTTTTGAAGGTATTGAAGAGAAGCTTATAGATTTATATTTTATAGAAATTTATATTTAGTTTTTAATATATATAGCATGTATATGGTGAAAATGTTGAGTATTAAAATGATGAATAGTGTTTTAGTGTGATGAATAGTATAGCACTATATTTAGTGTTTTTTTCTCATTTACTATTCATCACACTAAAATGGTGCAAGTTTTAGTGCTAACATTGGAGGATAATGTTTGCAATTTAGCACCATTATAGTGTAAAAAAATACATTTAGTGATCACATTGGAGATGCCCTAACCAATCCAATACAATGGGTACTATGGTGGTTTTAAAATGAAACTAAGACTTAGGTGTTGTTGGTTGTGTGAATTTGGTCGAATATAATTAGGAGGAGGGGAAAAGAATTTGCTCAAAGTCAAATGCAAGTGGGAATGGTATTGTTAGGTTCTTAGTATTTTATTTAGCTTTGTAAAGTTTTGCGTACACAAATAAATATTTCCTTGTGTGCTTAATTGTATATTTGAACCAATAAAATAGTGTGTTGGGAAGTGCAACGAGGTCTCGCTAGGATTCAAAATATGTTTAAACGAGGTTCATAAAACTTGACGTGTTGAATTTTATATTGTGTTTGAATGCCTTGCGTCAAGAAGAAACGAGTTCACAAATAGATATAAAATCAAGTCTTATCAATATGTCGAGTGAGGTGCGTTTTTGGGTCGTCCAAAATGATGCAAGGCGTCGAAAGGTTACTAAAATTGTTTAAATGAGATTCAAAACTCATATGGTTTATTTAGATTTGTGTTCGAATGTGTTGAGTCCAAAAATCTAAAATGTATACACGAAATATGTATAAAATCGAGTTGTTTGTGTTTGGTTGCATAAAACTCGACACAACAAGTTTAAAATAGAGTGGGAAGTTAAAACGTGAAATCCCATAATGTTTCTCGTATCTCATTTATGTTTATACGTGAGTTAGAGCGTTTCAGTTGCACGTTGAAGATAGTTAACGCTTAAAATATGTTTTCGAGTGTGTTTTTATAAACGAAATATAAAAACATCAATATTGGTTTCAAAATGTATTTATTAGACTAATACCATACTTTCTATTTGGTCGGTTCGTGCGCGAGCTCATGTTTTCAATAAAGTGAGATAACTTCTCCTGTGAGTTAGAAAAACTCATAAGTGATCAGGAAATATAAAATATACATTTTCTGATAAAATAACTAGTTTAGATCGTTCCAGTGTGCGGGATAACCTCCCTTATCTATCTCAAGTGAGCTAATGCTTGCTCAAAATCGTTCATGTAATAATAAATAATAATTTATTATTAAATTTAAAATATGGAAATTTACCGATTTATATACAAAATAAATTTAAAACACTAGGTAAACTCAAAATATTATTTTTATAAACTAAATGTAAGTATAAAAATATGTCGGGATAATTTTTGGAAGTATCGGATTAAACGTTCAAAATAATAACTTACGCGATAGCGTTTATTTAATATGAAATTTACGCGTTTAATGTGAAATGCAAAAAAAATCATGAATGAACTAACATGATGAAAATGATGCTAATGATATGTAGACTAAACCTAGTCTATATGAAATGTCCGTGATGATATGATCATGAATTCACAGCTAAACCATTAAGGTTACGCGAATTTGAATCTCGTAAACCTAGTTTACGATAAATGATGAAATTGTGAAGCATGAATTGTTTTGAGAAATGACCTGAAAGTACGAGTTGTCACATTTTCCAGGTCTTAATTTTCCAGAAATTCTGTAAACATCCATTCCACAAGCATTATATCCTAGTTTAGCAGAGTTTTATATATATTATTACCGCCGATTTTATGCGAAGGTTTCGTTTGTTTTCTTCAAGTGTGCAGGTTTAATTTATTAAGAAGAAGATACATAAGATTGGAAGGAGCTTTTCACGCATACATTCTTCTTGGAAAGGATTTAACCACTACTTCACACACGGATCCTACCGAGCTAATCAGGGGAGCATTAGTTTCTTTCGTTTTTAATTACCTTCTATTATCATAACTTTGATACTTTCGGGGAACATTGAGAACAATGTTCAGTTTAAGTGTAGCGAGGGAAAATAAAAATGGGAACTTTGAAACTATACTTATCCTTGATTATTTGCTTTGTCCAATTGTATTTGTGTAATAAACCATGAGAAAATGTCGGTTAGGGTAATTTTGGCACCAAATTTAAAATTTTTCATGACATATAGGAGTGGGCCATTAGTCTTAACAAAAGCGTCTCAAGATAGGAAGTTATATGACTAGCACAAAAACCCTTTACCACCTAAATTCCACAAAAAATGTGAGGATTACCCTTAGATTAGTAGGAATTAAAGCATTCACCTTTAATGCTTAGAGTGTGAACCGGTAGTATAATAGATTCTAGAACTTGTTTTGTGATGCATCCCGAGATCGCTAGTAAGACTACACTTGTGTAGTTAGGAATAACTAAATGATAAGAGGCATTAGGATAACCCTTGTTTGATACCCGTAATATAATTACTTCTTCCACATCGGTTGAGTAATTCCCCCACACCCTTTGCGTTGTACTCATTTTTAGTACACGATACCCCTAGTTAACCCCTCGAGCCTATCCTTTTCGCGGTTCTCGTGATGTTTCGGTTTTTCGGAATATCAATGAAAGCATTGTTTACACCCCACCCCAAATGTACACCCAAATCGCCTTAGCCTACCTTGTATGCACTCACTTTTAGTGCATTATTGTTATCACACTAAACCCTTAGTTCAATTATCTAGTTGCTTGCATGAGTTGCTAAGTCGAGTCATATCCTTTGTACACGCTTTGGGACGATTGGGACTCATGGGAAAGTTAACGTTTATGAAATGACGGGAAGGGAACGTTAAATTCAAATTCCCTTTATTTGTGTTATAATGTACTTCAAGTGTTTTGATCTTTTCAATTCGGGTCAAATTAGTGTTAGATTAATAAAAACTCAAGTGTAGGGATGTGCCTATAAATCCCTATCATTTTGATGTTATCGTAGAGGATGGTAGAGTAAAAGTGTATGAAAAAAAATCAAAAAAAATCAAAAAGAGAAAAGAAAAAATTGAGTGTTCAAAAAAAAAAAAAAAAAAAAAAAACGGGCTATCATCCTACATCTATCTTTAAATTCATGTTTGTTTGATTCGATTATCTAGAGTTTAGAGTGTCGAGTCTTGGCTTAGCAACGCCATTCTTCGCTTGCTTGTAACACAAAGATTTTTGACTTGCCACCACTAAATATCCTATCCCACCAAACCCTTTGTTTCCCTACCGTAAGCCTAACATTACAACCCTTTAAAGACCTCTTTGATAGTCTTTCCTAGGTTCTTACGCCAAAGCGATGGAGGTTTGATCTATTCTCAAGCCTATGGTAATCTATGTACTAGGACCGGTTAATGAGTGTTTATCTTCCATTTCCAACTTGTTATATTTCATATACA
Source organism: Chrysanthemum lavandulifolium (assembly GCA_022545495.1). NCBI lineage: Eukaryota > Viridiplantae > Streptophyta > Magnoliopsida > Asterales > Asteraceae > Chrysanthemum > Chrysanthemum lavandulifolium. Next base: position 96,904,351 of record CM040242.1, on the reverse strand, counting down.
CCCGAGAGATGTGAGTATCCAAACACCCCATGTGAGGTACTAGTATGTAATTTGCGTGCTTGTTATGACTTTTGCGGGGCTTATATGTGTTGTGGATTGTTTTAAACCAATGCTTCATGACCCCTAACTTATAAATTAATTGACTAAAAGCACATTTGCTTGAGGACAAGCAAATACCAAGTGTAGGGATATTTGATAAGGTTTTAAAATGTACCTTTTTGAGGGGTCATTTAAGCCCTTATTTGATCACTTTGTATCCGTTATTACTTAATATCGTTCCTTTTTACTTTTAGGTCTCTCGAAGGCAAATTCTTTGGAATGGCACTTATTTGGACGAAAAGGCGCGGACATCTGAAGAAAATGGTCAAAGTCAAGAATCAAGCCACTCAATTCTTTGAAATACAAGGGACGGCGTCGGTGTTAGGAATTAGAAATTCCGGTATTAAAGAGTCGATCACCTCAAGTATATGTAATCATTAGAAAGCTCGTAGTCGTAGTTATTTTAAGTTAAGTAACATTTAGTTAAGTAACACCGTGGAGGACGGACGGTCTTTACCCATCTGTATGCCCGATCCACGACCCGATGTGTGGCGTTTATGTAAGACTATAAATACTCTCTACCTCCCAAGGTAGAGAGTTGGAGCTCATAATAATATCTTTCACTTTCTCTCACTAAGTTCCCTAAACCTCTAACTTTCTCTCTAGAACTCCATTCATACGCCACTTTGTGTTATGGTTTGATGTATGTGAAAACTAATATCTTACAATTGGTATCAAGAGCCATGGTTAGATCATATCTAGCACATCTTTGGATTTTAGTGGTTTTAGGTGGTTTTAGTTTGAAAAAGTTTAGTGGTTTGTGCATCATTTGGTTGATTTCTTGTGTTAAAGTTTGGATTTTGTTAGTACTTTTATGTTTAGAATCATCACAAGTGTTTAGGTTTTCATTTGGTAAGCTTGAATCATCTTGGTAGGGTTGTTTTTGGAGTGAAAAGTGATGTTTATGTGGTTTCTCTTGCTAGCGACTTGACATTCGGACTTCTTTCTTCGTAGCGACTTGCTTCACAATTTTGTAGCGAGTTACAGTTTTGGAGCTAGCGACTTAGACCTAGCGATTTCTGATACAAGTAGTGGACTCTCCACTACGGGTAGCGACAGTGGTAGCGACTTGGTGCAGAGCGAGTTGCTCTTTAGCGACTTGAATCTTTAGCGACTTGAGTAGCAATTCTCGCCAAAATTTTGCTAGCGACTTGAGGCTTAGCGAGTTACTACTAGCGACTTGCATTTGTCTAGCGACTTGGGACTTTAGCGACTTGGGGTGTAGCGAATTAGGTGTTAGCGACTTGGTGCATTATCTTCTAGCGACTTGGGTGATTGTTTACGGTTTTCTCTTGATTTAGTAAAATCCGTGAAAGAATCTATTTCTCGGTTTAATCATAGAGTTATAAAATCCGTATTATCTTTAACATGTCTACCAACGTTCCTACTATCATCTCCCTTTGTTCGAGGATGTTCAGCGGTGGGTCGATACTCGTCCACCCATGCTTGGCAGAATCGACTACGATTCTTGGGCTCAACGAATCAGTTATCGCCTTGGAAAGGAAAATGGTGTCAACATTCTCAAATCCATTGATGAAGGACCGTGTCGAGTTGAGGCGACTAGAGATGTACTTGATCTTCTTTGAAGATGGAACTCGATTTCTGGAATGGACGGACCAAATATGTATGATGAGCTTGACGATAAGGAGAAAAAGAGATTCGATCTTGATATCGGGCTTCTAACATTGTTCTACAAGGTCTCCTAAAGACATCTACAAGTCGATCAATCACAACACCGATGCAAAGCGGTATGGGATAATGTCAAGATGCTTCTCTCGGGTTGAATTAACTATGGAAGGCAGAGAATCACAACTCTATGACTAATTTGAACACTTCAAGATGAAACGGATGAGAGTGTCTATGAGTACTATGTGAGATTCCATAAGTTGGTGAATGATATGAGGAACATCGAATGACTATGCCTAACATTCATTGAACTCAAAATTTGTGAACAACATGAATCCCGAATGGCACAAGTTTGTCACCTCTGTGAAGCTCACTAAAGGATTGAAGAATACAAACTATGAGCAACTCTATGCCTTCCTCCTTGAATGAGAGACATGCTATGTTTGAAAAATTGGTTCTTAATCGGTTCAAAACCAACCGAGGAGAGACAAGCTCGTCTAATGACTCAACCGCCTTCTACTCAAACATCGGAATTACAACCAAAGCCTCACAAGTCATACCCATGGGAAATGGTAATCACAAACTAATTCCGATCCTATGTTCAAACAAGTGATGTTGATGCACACGTGGGTAACTTCATTAATCAACTAGCTCTTCCGATTAGTCAAAACATGAATTCTCTCCCACAAACCAATAACAACCTCGAGCGACATCTAACCCACACAATCAAGCTACTATTAAAGATGGGAGGATCGTGGTGCAACCGATTCGGGAAAGACAGTATGATCGGGGAAGAGGTGGGTGGTAGAGGTTATGTTGGTAATCGAATCGAGGAAGGAATGGTAATCAAGGTCAAGCTAAGCCGATCAAATGTTATAAGCGTGGTGGTGAGGACACATTGCAAGGCGCACTTCTCCAAAGCGTCCACGAATGATGATTACTTGAGACCGGATGTTGCTTGTACAAGCTCGGGATAATGGTGTTGCTTTGGATGAAGAGGAATTGTTGTTTCTTCTTGAGGCAATGCCAAGACCTATGATGTAGATGTGGATGAGCGACCTATTAGGAGATAGGTCACAATCATCGAATGCCTTTCAAGTCGCCGATTGTGATGCATACGACTCGATGTGGATGATGGACCCTCTGCACACACAATCTTTATGGCTAGCATTTCTCCAATGGTTTCTCCCAGGTCTCATCTTCACCACTTCTTGGCCCATCCAAAGACAAACTCATCTCGGAGGTACTAAAACTATACGATGATCTTGATGTGCAAAGATGCATGACAAAGTACCTTCAATGAAACTATTGAATCAAATATTGAAAATATGGGTAATATCAATGTGGTCCCATATGATCAATATGTGAAACAAAGTGAAAGTGAAGTTGTACCAAGTGATGCATCTCCTGCGATCAACAATGACTATATTTTTGATGAATACACCGCATGTGCCCACGATGAGTCTGTAATTTACGAACTAAATGCCTATAAAGAACGTGTTGCTATTTATGAACAACGTGCAAAATTTGAGTGACCACTCGTGAGCGGAAATGGATGACCAAGTGCGTACAATCATTAGAAAAAGTAATTTTCGAGAAGAAGTATTAAAACAAGAGTTAAATTCCTTGCAAGAAAAGCTTTCTAAAGCGCTAAGCAAAACAAGAACTTCAAGAAAATGTGAAAATGCTTAAGCAAGAATTTAATGCAAAGGAATCGAAACTCTTGAAAGATTTTTCTAATCGAAAATTTTGAAAACAAACTTGAAAACAAGTTGTACATACAAGGAACACCATTCGATTGCTCACATGATCACTAAGCATAGGGTCTTAAGCGATAAGCATAGCATTCCCCTTGTTAAGGAACCAAATCCAGGGTCATTAAAGGGCTAGAAATGCTCATAAGGTTCTTTATGATGGCAATGAAATCCTTAAACCTAGCAGAAACCTAGTTGCGTTGAGTGCATTGAGGAAGATAAGAAATCGGATGAAGTCACTAGGGAAAAATGAACAAGAAATTAGATGATCCTAAATGTAGAGAGAAGAAAATAAAGATCACACCCCATGATTACAACAAGGAAAGCTGGATTTCCTTGAACATGTTTAAGCCTCGGACATTGTTGACTCCCGAACAAGTTTTACGGAAAATGGATTTAGATAAGCGTAAAGTCGAAAATATTGTTGAAACAAACCCTCCCTTTGGAAAATGCCTAGAGCGTGTGTATCCTCCTAATACACCAATGCAACTTGTTCCTAGAACAATTGCCACTAAAAGCAAGACCTTAATTAGCCAATATGTTATATTTCAACTATTTGTTGATTTTGAGAAAACTTGCAAGAAAAGGATCACTTGTTTGGTATAACGGAAGGAGAAAGGGTTTTGAGCAAATGAAAGAATGTTATTTAAGCGAGGTCATGCCTTTCTTTAAACTTCTAAAAGATCACTTTGAAAGTCTTAAAAGGGATAGAAAGCGATATTAAGGGAATGGAAAAGGAATTTGATGCAATGATAGTTGAAGTTAGTGACTATGAGCGAGCACTAAAATATAATGAGATTGAGAGGAAGAACTTGCATACACTAAATGAGAACACGATTTCGAATGTATTGCTCGGGATGTGTTTTTCATTGCTACAAATTGTTCCATTAATGCTTCCAAATTTCATGAATTATCGGTTGCCTGAAAGTCTCCCATGATCGTGTCATTGAGCTTGAAAAACTAATTATGAACTAAACGAGAAAATTGAACTGGATGATCACGACAATTTGGTTAAACATTTTTCTAAACTAGAAGTTGAGCATTTTAATTTACAACTAAAATATCAACATCTTAAAGAAAATGTCAAAACTTCAAATATCAAGACATCCTCATATGCTCGAGTTTGATGCGTTTTCAAATTAACAACGTGATGAGCAGATTCAAGCTCGGTGCAACACGATCGAATGTTGAAAACCAAATTTCTCAATTAAAGGGTCAAACGAACAATATGACAGTTCTCCAAATGCCTCCCCTTTAGATTCTCGAATTCTCAAACGTTTCATCTTCAAAACCTAGTAAATGCATTGCAAAAGGAAAGCGAAAGTTTTCTAGAAGAAAATGAAAAGGTTAAACGTCATTTCAATGAGTTATTTGAATCAATAAAGGTCACTCGTAATAAAAATAACGAACAAATAGCTTCATTGCAAAAGGAAATTGAGAATCAAGAGTCGGTACAAGGAAAATGCCTATGACCAATGGGGAGAATGGTGTATCAAAGGTTCATTCTTGTAATAAATATGCTTTGTCGTAAAATATGTCCCTCCTCATCTCGTGAACAACAAACTTGCTGTTCAAACATACTTCTCATCCCTTAAGGATTGCCTAGAATGTCTGCGTGAGATTGTTGAAGAGGATAAGTTAGAGAAACCTCATGATAATGCAATTGGACATGCATGCTTATATGCCAAACGATCTCAAGAAATCTTAGAATGCTTGATCACAATATGCCCAAAGTCATTAGTTGAGAGAGTTAATCCTTTGATTCCATGTTCGATGCCTATTGCCAAGTATGATATTCATTCGATGCCCAATGTATTGAATATGAACCCTAGTGTGCCTGTAAGTAGTTCGATTTCGGATCATCAATGCTATGAAAGAGAACTTAAGTGTGCCTCCTAGGAGTAAAAATCTTAGCACTTCTAGTTTTAAGAAAGTGAACCTTAGTGTGCTGCATGTAGTACGGATCCCAGACATCTAAACAGTGATGCAAAGAGTAGTAAAACCAACTAATGTTCCCATTCCTCTACTGTGAGTAATCGGTGACATTAAAGGGAGCGGGTCAAAGTCTCAAGACAATACAAGGAATGATAGGACCTCGCAAGCTAAGAATGTGCCTTGGAAAAGAGTAGAAGAATAGTCTAGGAACTTTAAGTTTGAATCGAATAAAGCGAATCGTGTTGATTCTAGTATTAGCCTTAGGCGTCATGTAATTAATTCGAATTACGATACTATTTGCAAACCTTGTATTGATGTCCGCTTGAATTTGTCTCTAATCATGAATGTGGTGTTAATGCTCGCCTAATGATGCTAATTGTCCAGTTAATATTGTTAATGCTAAAATTCATGCTAAGAAGGCTAAAAGGCAAAACGAAAGAAAGTTAGAAACAGTGGAAACCCGGGAAGAACATTCGATAAAATAGGCTATTATTGGATACCGTTGGTCATAAGACTAATCGATAATGCCCACTAGAAAATGGATGCCTAGTGGTAGAACTATTCCCTTAAGTGATCACACCGTGAGCAGGCTATCTGAGACACTAGTCTCGCATCTATTCACAATGATTCCATTGCCTCATTTTCGATATGAATGCTTCTATTTACGCGTGGGTGTTCCAACCATTGTTACTAACCAAATGGAACCCATTCTTGCATGGGGATCCCAATTATCCGATTATCCATTCTTGTATGTGTTCAACTGCGGATCGTTCAAGTCGTTCGTGGTACTGGACTCGAGTTGTTCCAAGCATATGATGGCGACCGGTCACGGCTCATGAACCGTGAGCAAATTCATCGGGACCATTAGATTCGGGAATGATCATTTTGGTGCTATTATGGGTTATGGAGATTATGTTGTTGGAAAAGTGTTATCTCCGAGTTTACTATGTAGAAGGCCTTGGTCACAATTTGTTCTCTGTTGGTCAATTCTGCGATTCGGATCTAGAAGTAGCCTTGAAAACATACCACCTTCGTTAGAGAACTTGATGGTAAGGAACTTTTAAGAGGCTCACGAGGTTCAAATCTATACACCATCTCCATCGAAGATATGATGAAGTCTTCTCCAATTTGCTTGTTTGTCAAAGGCTTCTAAAACAAAGTCATGGTTATGGCATCGTCGTCTCAATCACACGAACTTGGCACCATCAATGATCTCACCAAAAGGACTTAGTTGTAGGTTTACCTAGACTCAAGTATGAAAATGATCATCTTTGTTCAACATGTCAATTGGGAAAAAGCAAGAAGTATGCCCATAAACCCAAACCTATTAACTCATCATTGAAGTTCTTCATATGATTCATATGGATTTATGTGGACCAATGAGGGTGCAGAATATCTTTGGGAAGAAATATGTGTTAGTTGTGGTTGATGATTACTCTAGATTCACACGGTCAAGTTCTTAAGGACAAATGATGAAACTCCCGATATCATCATCAAACTCATCAAACAGTTTGCAGTTCGACTTAACAAAACCGCCGTAATTATCGAGCGAGATAATGGAACCGAGTTTGTCAACAAACAACTTAGTGAATTCTATGAAAGCGTTGGAATCACCATCAAAGAAGTGTTCCACGAACTCCTCAACGAACGGTGTAGTTGAAAGGCGAAATCGAACTCTTGTTGAAGCCGCTAGAACAATCTTGATTTACTCAAAGGTTCCAATGTTTCTCTGGTGAAGCAATTGCCACCGCATGCTACACACAAAATCGTTCCACGATTCACACTGTTCATGGAAAAACTCCATATGAACTTGTCCACAATGAAAACCTAATCTCTCTTTCCTTCGTGCGTTTGGTGCATTGTGTTATCCAACTAATGAGGTCAAGACTTAGGCAAACTTAGGGCTAAAGGCGACATTGGAGTATTTGTAGGATATGCACCAAACAAAAGGATACCGAATCTACAACAAAAGAACCCGAAATATCATGGAAACAATTCACGTTACGTTTGATGAGTCGACCGGTCAAATGGCTCCTGGACACTCCACTCGGGACCCGCGACTTCAAAACAGTCCCATTGGTTCATCCCTTGTTCCAAACTCTTCTCAAGAAACTCCATATGTACCTCCATCGAAGATGATTTAAAGAAATTGTTTGATCCTATGTTTGATGAACTTTATGATCCAAGTACTAATGAGGTGTCGATTCCACAACAGAGGTCGCTTATATTCACTGAATGAAGTCAATCCTCGCCTCAATATCTTTAAGTCTAGAAGCGCCTTCACGATCCTTCCGTCTCATCAACAAATCATCATTCTTCAAATGTACATCATGGAACCATTTACGCATCAATGATGAAGTTAATCCCTTTGCTACTCCTCAAGATGCTCCATTTGAAAACATATTTGCTCTCGAATCATCATCGAACCATCTTCTTCGTGGAGACATCGACTCGCTACCTCGGTCCCTCAACAACCGCCACATGAACACCTTAGAAAATGGACTCACGATCATCCACTAGACAACATCATTGGAAATCCCTCTCGTCCCGTATCAACACGGAAACAACTTGCAACCGATGCCTTATGGTGCTTCTTCAACTCCGCACTATCTAAGATCGAACCAAAAGATGTTAAAACCGCCATGAATGAAGATAGTGGTTCAATGCCATGCAAGATGAAATTCATGAGTTTGATCGACTTGATGTATGGGAGTTAGTACCGCTCGAGATCGTGCTATGATTATTGCTCTTAAATGGATTTTCAAAGTGAAACTTGATGAGCATGGTGATGTGTTGAAGAACAAGGCTCGATTAGTTGCTAAAGGGTACCGTCAAGAGGAGGTATTGACTTTGAAGAATCTTTTGCTCCAGTTGCTCGAATCGAGGCAATCGAATCTATCCGCTAATGTCGCTATTAAGAACATGGTAGTCTATCGATGGATGTAAAGACGGCATTTCGAACGGAGATCTTAAAGAAGTCGTCTCACGTCGCCCAACCGAAGGATTTGTGAATCAAGAGCATCCTACTCACGTTTATCGTTTGAAGAAGGCTCTTTACGGTTTAAAGCAAGCTCAAGGGCATGGTATGATACAACATCAAAGTTTCTTCTATCTACCGGATTTAGCAAAGGAGCGCTTGATACTACACTGCTCACCGAAGTCGTGCAAACATTTAATTCATGTTCAAATTTATGTTGATGATATTATTTTTGCCTCGATGCACCCAATGGAATGTGATCGTTTTCTAATGAAATGAGTTCAAAATTTCAAATGTCAATGATGGGAAAAATGTCATTTTCTTGGGATTACAAATTTCACAAAGTCCGGAGGCATTTTCATAAATCAATCTAAATATGCAATGAAATCTTAAAGAAATTTGGATTTGATTCTAGTGACCTGTTGACACCCCATGATTGATCGAACCAAACTAGATGAGGACCACTCGGGGATCATGATTGACCAAACGAAATATCGTAGTATGATTAGATCCCCGATGTACCTCAACGCTAGTAGACCAGACATCTTGTTCATTTGTGTGCATGTGTGCTAGATACCGTGCTAAGCCTACTAAAAAGCACCTTGAAGCGATTAAACGGGTCTTCGGTATCTCCAAGGAACCATCAATATGGGTCTTTGGCACCAAGGACACCGGTATGTCACTAACGGCCTATGCAGATGCCGATCATGCAGTTGTCAAGATACACGTCAAGCACGTCTGGAGGTGCTCGGTTTTGGGTGATAAGCATGAGTGGTCTTCAAAGAAGCAAATGAGTACTTCTATTTCCTCTATAGAGGTGAATACATAGCCATGTCATCTGTTGTGCTCAAATCTTATGGATGAGATCTCAATTATCGACTATGGCTTTGAATTCAACAAAATCCTTTGTCTGTGATAATAAAGTGCTATTGCTCTCTCATGCAACAACGTTCAACACTCAAGAGCAAAGCATATCGACATTCGACATCATTTCATCGGGGAACAAGTGGAAAAAGGTGTGGTGGAACTCTATTTTGTGAGGTCTCGAATATCGGTTAGCGTACATCTTCACCAAAGCTCTTCCAAGAGAACGTTTTGAGTTTATTCTTCCATGTCTTGGCTTAAAAGCCTTCAACCGAAACACTCAAACGTCTTCGAGGAGGAAGACGAGGAGTAAAGGTCTATCTTCATCATCTCTTGTATATATCTATTCGAAAAACAAAATACAAAATTATAAAACCTTCAAAATCAAATAAAAATATAAAACTTTCAAAATCCATAAAAATTTTAAAAATTCAAAAATCTTCAAAAATATTGTCATTTTGTCATGTTTCTCTCGATTCGATTATATCTACGGTCTTGTTGTTGTCATTCAAAGAATGACACGGACTTTAGATATTGTTCGAATGTTTATTATTTAAAAATAATAATAATAAAATAAAATAAAAATTAAAAAAATAAAAAATCAAAAATATTTTTGGGAGAAAGAGAAACATTGGTTTATTGTCATTTCGTGCAAGAACCGTTTTCAAAGAAAGAACGAGCCATACTTTATCTTGTTTTCAAATCCCATGCTCGATTCTATAAACATTTATCTGTTGAAAACTAATCGCTTTGAAAAATAACTCGGTCTCTATTTTTTTTGATAATCATCAGGACTTATTTGTCAAAATCTCTATCTCTCAATCAACAACCTATGTCATTGATTGAGGGGGAGAATGATTTCAATTAAATATAGAAGGTAGTTGGCATTAAATTGTTTTCAAAAGATATTCATGCATGTTTTACCAATGGAGTTTTTTTAAGTCTTAAAATCCGATCCTTATCAGTTAAAACGCTTTCATAATCAAGTCACAATTCTCCTTAAAAACTTTCAAAATCAATTTAAATCTATAAGAGATCACAAATCTCAAATGATTTGATAATTGTGATCGGGGGAGAATGTGTGATTTAAATTGAATTTAAACTGATAATTTGGTAAATGGTTTTATAAGGATGTACACGCTGTCCTTCCCACATGTGACAAACGATTTCAAATTTTCAATGCACATGTTGAGGGGGAGCATCTATCTTAAACCTATGATTTTAAACGTGATCATTTATCTCAATGTGCGAGTTCCCTCTAGTATGTGCAATACTCTTTTCAAACCTCGAGGCACATATTGAGGGGGAGCAAAATCATGAAAACCTCATCCTTCCCCAAAATGCTTTATCTACTTGATTCGACTAAGGAAGTGATGTTGATATCTTTTAGAAAATGGTAATCAAAGAAGTTAATTCTTCCTCTTGCCTCCGTGTGCAAAACGATTTCAAACATTTGATGCACATGTTGAGGGGGAGCTCTCATTCTAAAAATATCAAAAACAACTCGGGTACAAAATGCTTTGTTAATACATTTTAAGTATCTGGATTGATTTTCAAATGGTTTTCAATTGGTTCCAATGGCTGATGAACAATACCAAAAGACCGACCAACTTTACTTTATGTATGGTGATATAAGGATGATAAGGTTAGGTTTTGTTCCCATGATCCGCCGAATCGGAGGGATCTACCAGGGACTATCCACTAGTTAGTGTAGAGTTCTTAGGTATGATGATAAAAGGAGAAAATGAGATATGGGAAGAGTGCGGATCGAGATAGAGCAAGAACTAGAACAAACCCAACAAGGTTCTTGCTATGAAGTCTCGTAAGCATGAAGGGGTTGAAGAATTAAAAAGAATTGAATGAGAAAAGGGTGAAAACAAATTGCCCTCCATTTATTCAACCTTAGGGCGAAATCGGGTTCAACTCATATGCTACCGATGGTAACATCGGTATTGAAGACAAGACGTCATGGACCCAATGGACGACCGCACTACAACTTCCCAAAACACTCAAGTTCCTCTTAAAAGGGCTTGTTTCATTCTCACGGGAACCGACATTATCTATCGACTTTATCTTAGAGATTGTTGATATCAAGAAGGAGACCCTCTCCCTAGTCTCCGACACCAGATCCAAATTTGCACAAAATTGAGTCTAGAGCCTCGAGATCTTCAATCAATCTCATTAGGACACTTTCAATGAAGACTCTCTCGCTTCACACAATGTGGAAAGAGATTATATCTTGAGTCCCACGATTATCCTTGTGGTATTGCGGAACATCCGAGTGATATGCATACATATTCACTATGAAGATGGAAAGCCTTGGAGCCAACATCAAACAAGCTCTGGTAGGTGGCATGTGAGATCTATTATATAGATCAACCATGTGACAATGAATGAAACAATGGGGCGATTCAATCTCGAATCAATCCTGGTTCGAGTTATGGATTGACGGATACCTTTGAAAAACCGGTCTTTGTGCTTAACAACTCTTTTCTTTAGCACATCGACCGTGTACTCTTTTTTCAAACCAAAAGGTGTTTTATGATTGATAATTGATTTTCTATAAAACCTTCGTTGTATTGCAAAACAATTTCTATTGAGCAATACACGATTGTTTTTCAAATCTTTTTCATCAATCGGTGGACTTAAAATTATTGGTTCACTCACTCCGTGTTGTCTTCTTTGAGATGTTCCGGTTTGAGAATAGCTAGAGCAATGCGAAACCCTCGTCAAGGAAATTCTTGAATTATACCGATCACGGGCAAGACATGTATCGATCAACGGGAACAAGTGGGCCGTGTACCTCAATTCAACGAAAGTGATCAAAGACACTTTCATGCGATTTATTGCTAATCGCTGTTGTATGCGGTACACCGACGTTTGCGTTGTTCGTAATGAAGCGGTCAATCCATAGCCGCATGCTCACTTAACACATTCATCTCAAAAGAAATCATGATTAGTGCATCAATGACTCGATATTTTCACTCCATGCTTCGCTACGCTGCCGCCAATATCATGAATCAACTAAAGCTTCGCAACTCGATGAGAAGATATCATGATCCGAATGTGAGCATGTCGGTCCTAAAGTCACAACATCACAATGGATGTCTCGAGATTTTTGTTAGTCGATGATCTCAAGAGTGGCTCACATTTATTATAACGTGGATCAAGAAAAGACCTCCACTTGGAGTAACCAAACATGCAATGTGAAGAATCAATGACTACGAGCTTAGGAGCAAAGTACTACATCAAGAATGCAAGATCAATTGCTAATGTAATATCTATCGTATTCAATGTAATTTTAGTACATGATTGAGGTGACCTCCTTAGGGAGATTGTTAGGAATTAGAAATTCCGGTATTAAAGAGTCGGTCACCTCAAGTATATGTAATCATTAGAAAGCTCATAGTCGTAGTTATTTTAAGTTAAGTAACATTTAGTTAAGTAACACCGTGGAGGACGGACTGGTCTTTACCCACTGTATGCCCGATCCACACCCGATGTATGGCGTTTATGTAAGACTATAAATACTCTCTACCTCCCAAGGTGAGAGTTGGAGCTCATAATAATATCTTTCACTTTCTCTCACTAAGTTCCCTAAACCTCTAACTTTGTCTCTAGAACTCCATTCATACGCCACTTTGTGTTATGGTTTGATGTGTATGTGAAAACTAATATCTTACATGTGTGTTACTGCGATGACCGTCGAGCACATGTTATGACGATACAAGAGCCAAATTGCTTATTTTCAAGTGACGGTGTCGGGCTTTAAAAGGAGTAGGTCGTCACACTCGGACGGCCTAGATTTGATCCAGACGGCGCCGAGGTCAAGAGGACGCGTCAAAAGCATAAGGTGACGTCGCCGCAAGACTAACGTGGCCAAGACGAAACCCTAATGACGGCGACCCGACGGCCACAAATCATAAGGTGTCGCCGTCGCGATTGTAATCTTATATATAGAATCCGGATTTTTGGTTTTCGGTGTGTAGTCTTTTGGAGTAAAACCTAAACCGAACCAAGGTCGTCTTGTACAAGTATGTTAGGGTTTCAAACCCTATCTTACAACAAGATAAGTGTTTTACTTCATTAATTCAATTATGTCTTCAATTACTTGTGTGTATGCTTGCATGTTCTCCATGTCCGGCTAATTTACTTTTGTGTTTGCTTAGGGAATATGAAACTTAATTATTGAATATTGATTGATTGCCTCTTATTTAATTGTTAATGATCTAGTAATGCGATAGGTCATTCGTTGTGTAGTTAATGCTTGATTAATCTTTGTGAACCTTAGACTATAACGCCTAGAGTAGTTGTAGGCTAAACCATCCAAAGAGTACCTTAGAGTTAGAGTTTATAATTCCTAGAGATATTGTAGACGAGACCCTTTGGTAGTTTCAAAGAGTTAGGGACAAACGCATACCCTACGACTTTAGACATACAACGCGATTAAGAATAAGGACGTGACAATTCAACCATCAATAGGAGATAATTAAGGAGTAATAAAACCTAAGTAAACACATCTTTAAACTATCATACGAGCACACAATAATTAGACATAGACTACATACACCTTAGATTAGATAATTAGATAAGTAGAGTAATCGGTAGAAATACCAACCCCCAAATCCAAACCCCGAGATTCGTACCTTTCTAATTCCTAAAAAACATAAAAAGATAAAAAATAATCTTCCTCAACCCCAACCTTAGCGTAGTAACTTCTCACTAGCATTCATATTCCCCTAGAGAACGATATCAATACCCGTGGCTTACCCTAATACTACACTACAACGATTAGGTTCACTGCCTAGGGTGTTATAAAACTTGATCGAAGAAAAGGAAGTTCCTTTGACCCCGAACGACGCGTGTAGCGTTATCACGTAGGTCTCCTAGTTGTTGTGCTTTGTTTTGTTGTGGTCTTTTAATGAATCAAAGAAAATAGAATAACTAACTATTTTTCTTATCTTTTTGTATCGGATAATTAATGAAGCTAGGCTTAAAAAATATGGGTCGATGATGATATAACTTACGTGCTTTTTGGACTTTGAAGTTTGATATGCTTTTGTAACATACGAAAAAGAAAGATCTGAGATCATTAGATAATGTTTTCTTTTTTGTTCGAGTCTTGATTTGATCAATGTGAGTTGGGGAGAGATAGTGAAGGGTCCATGGTTGTGTCTAGATGTCGGTAGTTGATTTAGGTCCGTCTGTGATGTTATGGTTTGGCTGTGGTTATCTTCCTCGGCTCTTTAGCAAGATTCCGTTTTGTTTGTGTAGATCAGTTTTGATTGGATTGAATCATAGAGGTGGTACTGGTTCAGTTTTGATGAATCTGTAAATTGTGTCACCGGATTATGGGTTTATCACTGGAATCTGGATTTTGTAATAAGTTTTGGTACAGAGGGGTAGTTTAGTCAATAAGTGGCAGTTAACCATTGTCTACTTTTGGCTCACCCAAAAAAATAAAATAAAAAGTGATGTGCCCTAGTGCAACTGGTCTACTTCGGGCATTTTAGCTAAATACAAACACACACTTAATTACCCATTTCTCTATTTCCCTTTTCAAAAAAAAAATAACCCACAAAGACTAACCAGCTACCACCGCTGCCGCCCCTACGACCACCATAGCCAACCTTCTCTTTATCCCTCTATCACTGGAAACTTGCCATCAACCACCAATCGCCACACCAATCACAAATCCCCACTACCAAACATTATACCGGCACCTAAACACCCACGACAACCAACCACCACCACCTACCTCCACCACTACCACCAAACCGCATTTCAACCCTCACCAAACACTAACCCTTTAACAAATTTCTTTAATTCAAACAAAAGCCGAAAATCCTAACAAACACAATTATATCTTACCCAAAATGACTGGAAAATACAACACAATACCCTCCGAGCTCACTTGTAACACCCCAATTTCGATAAACGCAGTGAATTCAAACCGGTATTACTTCATGGCGTAACAATTATAAAATAGAAAACGAACTCTAATTGAGTCGTTTTAAAAGATTTATCATTCGAATTATATGAATATAAGAGTTTTTGAGGTCCCAGTAGTTTCGCGGTTTACAAATAAGTTTTCGAATGATGAAATAATTTATAGCCTTCTTGAGTATCCGTGCATCTCCATTCCAGCCTCGTTCGTTATGGACCTGAGATAAATATGCTTAAATCGTCAACACAAAGGTCGAGTGAATTCATAGAGTTTGCAGTTTAAAGTGCGGACAACAATTGATATAGCACATAGGGCATTAATAACAATTGATTTAGCACATAAGGTATCAATAACAATTGATATAGCACATAGAGTATCAATAACAATTGATATAGCACAAAATACGGTTTTCATGCAATTGTGATCATAATAAAAGTAATAACATGTATCTCCCCCAAAAGTTTATAAAAACAATCAAAACCGAATAAAAAATGGAGCTATGAACTCACCTTAATAACAGTTTATAAGTAGAACATGATGGCGATTGCTAATATCTTGAAAACTGATTATATCCTAAATACATTTAAGATTCATTTAATGGATGAGAAGGTATATATTCACAACTATATGAAATAAATTAAATATGTCATATGTTTATTTATACTTGTCAACGCATTTTGAAAGCATATTCGAACCCTTTGTAAAAGTGATGTTTGTTCAAATAAGAAATGTTTTATATATTCAATTAATAAATAAATGGTTTTAAATTATATATTTTAAATAAATAAACTAATTTAAAATGTTACAAAAATATTATAAATTTTTATAAATATATTTATAAATGTTATAAAATAATATTAAAATAGTATTAAAATACTATAAAATATTATAAATATAATATAAAAATAATATAAAAATATTATTAAAATAGTATACAAATATTATTTAAAATAATATAAATATTATTTAAAATAATTAAATATTATATATAAGTTTATATATAAATATTTGAAAACGTATTTTCTTTTTATAATATCGTACTATAGTTCGACTATCATAATTCAGAGGTCATGTAGTAAACGTATGAGGAGCTAGGACACTTTAAATCGTAAATTCAACAACTCGTCAATACATTCACCCCGAAGAGGCCCCACACATGAAACTCCCTAGTTATATAGTACTTAATAAAAACATATAATTTGTACCCATAGATATATATGGAAACGTCTTTTATAATTTGTATACATTTGATATGTATTTTATGAGATAAGTTTGACGAAGTATATATGATATATTTAGAATTTTATAATACAATAAATAAAATAAAAGTTCACAAGTATTTAGTGTTTTTAAAGACTTAGCTTTGTACGAACGTTGAGTATTATAAAACAAATATAAACGGAGCTCGACGTAAAATTTGTAATTTTAAACCCGAGGATATTTGAATATTATAACAGCCTTTTTGGAGATTTGAAGTTATTTGAATATTATAACTACGCCTTCTTGAAAACTTGACGCGATTTGAAGATTATAACAACTTCTTTTGAAAACTTGAAGAAAAATATATCAAAACCTAGTTTTCTCTCAAGAACACTTGAATGTTTTTGCAAAAAATTTAAGAAATGCCTTTGGGTTTTAGGTCTTTAGGGATATAAGAGAGTGTGGTGCATGAAATTATGAAGGTTTATGCTTGCTATTTATAGGAAAGTTTACTACATATAAGTATAAGACTTAATGGTTAAGTTTGACATTTGTTAAGATCTTAAGCAAGATCATTTCTCATCAAGACACATGTCTTGATGAGTCATGAAAAAATCCACCTAGGGTGGTAAGGATAAGTATTTAATTTATTCTGTAGTTATCTTGTCTTACGGAGTAGTTTGGTTCCGGAAATTACTAACATTATGTATTTAAATCGCGAAACTTAAAACGGGTACAGTAAAAATATAAAACTTGTAAACTTATCAATATACTCCTAGTATATTAAATGAGTGATAAGTAAGTTTTACGGAGTGTGTAAACGTTGACAAAACCCAAAACATACGCTAAATACGCGTAAAACGCAATTTATCGGAAAATAACGAAATTGCAGGGAAATGATCGCGTAATTATTTTAAGTAGATTAAAATTATTCTATGGTGATATAAAAATTTCAAAATATGGTTTTCGATGTTCCCGGGATAACCTAATGGTTCTACGTAAACTTTGAAAGTTACACGATTTAGGGCAAAACGCAAAACGTGCGAACTTTTCGTAAAAATGAAAAAGTAAAAATATCACATATAAATTATAAAAAATATGAAAACCAGAATGCATAAAATACGTGGACTCAGTATAGTCTAGTGTTGGTTCAAGTTAACGTATGTGTTCCATTTTCGCGAAATAACCTATTAGGTTACTTGTAAAAGAAATTTTTACTAGAAATATTATTAAATGACGTAATAAATAAATTAATGACATCAAAATTTTTAGAAAGGTTACATCACCACCGCCGCCTACCTCCACCACTACCACCACACCGTCGTCGCCTACCTACATCACTACCACCGAAATATAAACTCAAACACCAGATCTTTGAGTATACATCTTCAAATTCATTTAGGAATCCTGGTAACCACAATATTCTACCCTTTCTTCATGTGTTTCCTTTTTCTTCAAAACCCGTCGATAACAAACAAATAAATCACATCATCGTTATTATGTTTCTCAATATCAATTCAAACTGCTCACCCTCACATAACAATGTAGTTGAATCTATTTGGATCAAAACCGAGGTTTTGGATTTTGTTAAAATCGATTTCCCTAGGTTTATTGAATTGGGTGTTTTTTAATTGGGACTAATTGGTAAAATCGTAACAATGGTTTTAATTGGGATCTGGTAGTGTGCCGCCATGTGTGTTTGTTTGTTTTGTTTTTTTTTTTTCCTTTTACTAAATGAGTTTATATGTGTGTCTAAGAATCTGTGTGTTTTGGTATCTTTTTTTAATAACAATAACAACAACAACAACACAACAACAACAACAACAACAACAATAAGAAGAATGAAGTCGAGGGTATTTCTGTCATTTTACGTTGCTTAACTGGTCAAACTAAAGTCAACAATAAAATGGACCAAAAGTGGAATGAAACTATCGCTTTTGGACTAAAGCCAAAAAAATTAAAAAAATTGGACCAAAAGTGAAATCCACTGCAAACCACAAGGACCAAAAAAGCAGTTAACTCTTTTTACTATTTTCGTTTAAAGTTTGTTGTTATGTATTTTTCATTGTTAGTCCTTTAACTGTTTTATTGCATCGTTAGACCCTATTATGTTTGTAATGTTAGTCCTTTTATTACTTTGCTTACATTTTTAGTCCAAAATTATATAACGGTTGGTTTATATGTATAAAATGAAATGTGTTTGTTTTAAAGAAAATGAAAAAGAATTTAAAACTTGAGTGATAGGAGAGGCTGTTTTTGCTATAACGCGAGTCCTATGGCTCTAAGACACCTTGTGCTTTAGTACATGCAACTTTTAATTTAATGAGGATAACGTTTTCTTTTTTATACATCAGTGCCTTATTTGAACCATTAGACAAATCCATTGTATATTTAGCAATTCTTTTATAAAAGATGTATAAATAGATAAGTCTTTGAAATTCGATTGAAATAAGTTTAATATTGCAATACTTTTAAACTTGGCTAAAACATATTAGCTGCATAATATGTATTCATCTATAGTTGCATCCGTGTTTTGGTAACCATGGTTTCTGACATTTTGGTCGAACAATCCGAAGTTTGAAATCATCGCCACACATAATCAAATCAAATAAAACATTCATTTTTTTAAAAGGTTGACGTGATTATTTCAAAATTGTTTACATCTAACAAAAATTAATTTAGAACTTCACATATTTTTATGTGACAGCGTTAAACACTTTTACTGTTGAGTTTATGATATATAAAATACAATAAAACATAAAGACATCAAGAGTACACAATGGAAAACTTAAAGATCATAACAAATAAATAATTAATCGAAAGTATGCGTAACGTACCTCTTGCGAATGTCAAATCCTTTGAGCAAAACAAAGAAGTGGTTTGAAGAGTTGTCCTCACCGTTCTACAACTCAAACCAATATGGTGTAAGAATAGTGTCTTACTACCACGCTCTTGTACACACGAATTAACCAACGAATCAAGCGATTGCTAGATCTAACACAAGTCCTCGTTAAGAAAACGAAACCAAACTCCCTTACAAGGGTGTTCGGCCGAAAATAGGACAAGAGAGAGAGAGAGAGATCTAGGGTTAATTCAATGCACAAGTGTGTGAAACCCTAGAACCTAACCTCTTTATATAGTAGATAGAATACTTTGGGAACAAGTTAGGGATTAGGGCTTGGGAAAGCCCCTATGGCCGGCCACTATGCAAAGCCCAAAAGAAAACCCATAACTTTTCCAAGTTTTTCATTTCTAGTCCTTTCTCTTTTCATTTAACGGTCGTTAGTCATTTTTCCGTTAAATACTTAACGATCGTTAACCGGACTTAATGTGCAATAATTAATCGTAAACATAAACATTAATTATTAACTTTAATTCTCATTCGCTAATGTGTGCAATCCCGTGGTCACGAGTTCGAATCCGGACATTCACATGTTTGTAAATATATACATTTCCAACACCCCACTGATATGTTTACAAAACGTGAAATGACATTGGTTAGCGTCTAGCAACACGCCAATGCCCGGTACAACTCGTGTATGGTTTTCGGAGAAAACCAAGTTTGATGATTCATCATCATATTCATCCTTTGTTTCTAATACCATGTTAATAAGAATATGGATCTTACTCATTTCTTAATTAACTATTCGCTTCTCGCTTTATATGATTTATTAAGATTACCAATTCTTCGAGCAGAAGACCTTGGGTATGGCCATAAAAACATCTTAACAATCCTACGAGGGCCCAAGAGTATTATACTTCAAAATAAATTTGAAGGAAACAAATCTCATTTTGACTACAAGCGAGATTCATAAATTTCGCAACACTTACGAAAACAACCCTTATAACTACCGATTCGTGTAGCGTTAGATTGCTTCACAAAATGCACTACATCCATGACATATCTCTTGTATCTCAAGTCGAGGATAAATATCCATGATATACTTAATGACAAAGATCCATAAAGTATCATCATGCGGGTGGGATAAGTCCTATACTCAATTCATTGAATATCATCGAAATTAGTCATGCTACGCATCAATATACTTTCAAGTATATTCTAACTAATACTCAGATTTGTCTTAATTCAATATCATTCCCATGTTATTGATTGACAACGGACTATTTAGAATAACTTAAGTTATTCAAGGATTTAAACATGCAAATACAGGACACAATATGACAATATTATAAATGAAATTAAACGTATACCGTACTTTAATTCATTATAAATAATAATTGTTTAACATCCTTTATCCAAATACTAAATAGATCAATGCATGATAATTCTCAGTTAATGAATTTTTGCCACAAGTCATGCAACTCATACTTGTTGACAAGGCATAATTTCAACTAACTTTGATCTACAAGAATTTTGAGAATACTTATTTCAAAAATTCAATAATTGAATTTCTTGTATGTGTTTACATATCTTGATATTGTCATATCATTCCATAAGGTGCGTGATAACCGAACCACCTTTATATGACAATCATCTTTCAAAACTTTTAAAGTTTTAAAGTATTCTTCATTCTTTAATGTATAATGCAACTATGCTCTTAGCATAACTAGTCAACATGGTCATTATCAAGGATACCATGACTAGAATCGAGTGTCATCTCAATTATACCAAGATCATTGTGTACAACAATATGCTCTTTAAACATCCGTAAACTTGAACGGTTATAGTGTAATGTTGGTGCCTACCAAACTCAAGTTTGTTGGCAATGACAATTATAAAATAATTGCCATATATTCGTCCATAGAATCTAGGAGCATATCCGATCGTGGAATGTGATTCTAAATCAAACATATTCCTTTTAAAATATTTATTACACTAACAACTTTCAATGTTGTCAAATCATCTTGTAACTAAGCATGACACAACAATCTTATACACAACATGATGTACATGATGAATATTCAAGTTAAACTTTAAGATCTCATTCATATTATATCTTGTTAAAGATATGTATTTATCATGTTTTATTAGACTCATTTATTTTACCGCATATTTTTATAAACATATATTCCAAGGTTGTATGTCTTATTTCCAAATCTTACAAACAAAGTTTCATTCCCAATTAAAACTTAATTTAGGTGGAATGTAGTTGCCCATACAACATATAAGATTTAAGAAAATAATACTCCCACTAGCTTTCAAGAATACTTATGAGCTATCTTATTTTAATTTATTAAATCAAACATTGATTTAATATTAAACATAAGAATCATCTCATAGATGCATGCATATATCCATTCATGGATTCTTGCAGTTTGTACATATTCAAAGATTATTTGAATTCATAAAACTACTTTGTATTACTTATCGTCCTCGCAAAAGTAATTCCACAACAAAGAGTTTTGATATTCATTGTCAAAATTTCATATCAATGAAACTAAGTATGACAATTATAATCTTTATACTTTTATTCAATGTATCTAGAAAAGAATATTCAATCATAGTTAATTGCTTAAATATGATTAATATTATTATCACTAGACATGCATTAAATATGTGTACAATATTGTCCATATGATTTCTACACAAAGATTTAAACCACTAGGGTTTCCATCCTTTGAAGAAACTCATATTCATTATTAAGATAAACCAAGTATCTAAAGTTGATTATCTTTATGGACAGCATCTCAACATTCATAGTATGATTGATTTACCACAATTCAACATTTGGTAAATTTATCATTATGATTAACAGGCTTACCATGATCCTGTAACTCATATTCCTCAACATATTAAATATCTGAGATATCCTTACGGATCTATGAATGACAATTCCATCATATTGAGGTCTATCATATACATGTTTAGCCTCATCATGATATTTGCTAGTGCATTTTAGAAGATTATGTATTTTGTAACTTTAATCTTTCAAGATCTAAACTAAAACTCCCACTTGCCTTTAACAATTTAAAGATTACCTCTAAATAGTTTAGCAAGTAGAGCAACAATACAATGTTCTCTTTGGGATATTACAAAACATTGACAGCTTCGACTTTAGTTTGTTACAACCCACTCTACAAATAGTTTAACAAATTCAGAACTTCATTATAAGACTTAATGTGATTCATCACATTCCATAAATAAATGGTGTCTTATCAATCTTCTAGGTTGGAGTCTTATTGAGTATATTCAATCTATACTCAATCTACTAACCTTGATAACATGTGGAAGAAACTATAGTTATCTTGAGTCAAACATGCCAATAGATTTTGATTCTTCTAACTGAACATACCATAAGTATATGGTATTTCATTAGAATTAATATTGTAAGATAATCTAACAATATTTAAGATAACATCTACTATTTGGCTTACCTATTTACCAATAAAGTAAAACTTAATGATACAATAGAATTACCAAGTTAATTGCATGTATTATAACACAAGTATTTTTGACCAAGTCAAAAGACAAAACAATTATAATCCCACTATACGTTATAAGTCTTTGATCAACTCATTGACTTCATGCACATGTCTTAAAACATAGCAAGTTAACGTCTTACTTTATATTGTAAGTCTTGTATTAACAGACTTCATGTTTGTGACTTTACAAAATCATAAACATTTATAATTAAAGTAATTATGAACACCACCTCGGGTTTCAATTAATATTTCAAGTTAATATTTACTACATATATTTAAGTCATTCAACGAATACTCAAATTCAAAGTAGTATCAGATTACTTCATTTAATTATGTCATTCCATGAAATGTTCAATGTAAGCTGCGCAGAATCATCCATGCTCGTTCTCACGACACGTGGATATTTTACCTTGGCTACAATCTAGTTCACGTTCTCTCGTAACATAAATTGTAACTACAAGTGTTTCTTAAATATTGAAAGACATAAATATTTAAAATAAAGTAGTCTTTGTTATCATCTTGACACATGTTCTTAATAGGGCAATCATACACATTTAAATGTATAATTCCTATTAGAACGTTACTCTCTTACCTTCATGGGTCAAGAGAATCCATTTAAATCATATTTATATGTGTTGTACCTTGCACACAATAAAGATTTCTCCCACTTGTGCTTGGAACAACATCATGTAGCGATAAACAACATGATACACGTTCGTTTATTCGATTAATATGATTTGTGTCATAGATATAACAAGTAGATGTAGAACTATATTGTTTAGTAAGGAAACGCACATGACTTTCCTTAAAAACATAAGTGTCTACAATTGGAAAGTAATTATCTTTGAAGATAATTTGGGTTACTACACAGAAATAAGGCTTGTAGCTCCCATTGAATTAGAAATCATTAAAACAACTTCTTATTCAAGAATGCAACATAAATGCTCCCAGAATCGACAACATTGTAAGTGTTGCATAACCGATGAAAACAACTTGCTTGCTTTTTACTTTACTACACCTTTGAAGAACCATACGTAATCATTACTAAGGTACTAAAAGGTGTATTCTACTCTGTGAATGATGGGTTATCCATCAATGTTATTAACTTGAAAAATTAACTGAATCTTACAACATTGTAAGTGTTGCATAACCAGTGAAAACAACTTGCTTGCTTTTTACTTTCCTACACCTTTGAAGAACCATACGTAATCATTACTAAGGTACTAAAAGGTGTATTCTACTCTGTGAATGATGGGTTATCCATCAATGTTATTAACTTGAAAATTTGGGTATGCAATTTCTTCCTTAATGTGTCTACCTTCCCATACGGTATGTAGCACCTTTAAAGGTTAAAGTAAACCAACTAGATAAATTAAGCTAGTTTTCCTTTTACCAATTTTAGCGGTAATTTTTCTAGCTTCTAATTTTGTAACTCATATACATGTTTTCCAGTTAACCAACATTCATGTTGTTACAAAGGATTCATTCACCAAATGAGGTAATGAAATCTTTATGGAAAATAAGATGTGCAATTCATTGCTATGAGTTACATTAGAATTTAGACAATTCAAATGTTCCTATTATACCTTTCTCATTCATGAAAAGGAATAGGATTGAGTCTCATGCTTCTCCCATGGAAAAGATACTGTTTGTCTTTTCGGTAAATTATTCTCGATCAAACATTTGTTTGAAAGCGAATGGAGCAATTCTCGATCAAAGACTAAACTTTGTTTCTGATTAAATGTCGCAATTATACATTCAAAAGAATTACAAAATTCAATTTTAGTATTTTCGATAATTAACCTTTTCAAGAAAATTAATTACCCATGGTTCATAAGCATATAACCATTTAATTTTCACCGAAAACTAGGATCCAAATTGTCATAATCTCATCACATCGGTTGATCCGCTAGTAATGAACCTTATACAAAGTGGTAGAGCTTTTGCTCAATTGCCAATTTCAATTGCAATTACTAGATTTATGGGATTTACATATAGCCAATTTCAATTGCCATGTAAACATGTTTTATCCCATCTTATGCCTCGAGTTGCCGCTTCACTACAAAACTCAATTAAGTTGTCCAACTTAAGAAACTACAAAATCGTCCATGCCCGTTCTCACGACACTAGACATTTTACCCTTTGATTACGATCTAAGTCACGATCTCACGCAAATAAAAGGTAATCTTAGGTGTTTCCGTTTCGTTGGATGGCATATAACTTAAATTAAAGGGTAATAATTTTGATGTCAAATCAAATATGTACAAAGATGTCATGCATTCATCTTCGTAACATAGGTTTTATTAAAACATTTATATCTTGTTTTAATGTTTAAGTTTTCATCATCAAACTTTAATTGAGGTATTGGTTTCACCAATCAAGGAATTTAGTGTTAATTATCATCCATTATACCGTACTTTTGCATAAGTGTAAACACTAGTGTTTGGATAATTACCACAAGTGGCGCATGGAATTAACACTAATTCGCCTTAAGATGAGCTTGCACATTTAATGGCTTACTAAGTAGCTCCATTCGAACTTACAGAGGGCGAGAGGACCGGTGCACGCGCTAAAGCACAACCTTAGACATCCTTTCAGTGTGACTGTGCGCACTTCTTTTAATAACCCCTTTATAGTTCATTGACTTCATTCTCATGGGTGAGTCGTTCAGTCATTTGTACCAAAGTCATCAATCAATTAAACGATTATGATTACTATTCTTAAAAATACATGGTTCACCATTGTTTAGGTCAGTTTATTTTTCTTGTAAAAATACCCTTGTTACACATAACAAACAAGCAAGTATTTGTAAAAATAAACAAATAAACAATAAATGCATAACAAATAAAAGTCATGCATATCAAATAGCCACATGCAAACGTTTTTGATAAATCCTATTAAATTAATAAAGATTGAGGTCTTCCCCAATTTTAGATCTATCATAATTTAGTGTATATCACTTAAACAAGAAAGACATACAATAAAATCAGATCCATGATAAAACATGCAGATAATTATCATGGACATAAAATTACACTTAACAATTAATGCAATTAAAACAGAGTTACGCATATACACATAAAGTTGCATGCATCTTGGGTTTCTAATCCAATTAAAACATTAGTTTACAAAACCCTAATAAGGGTACCAAAATAAACGCCCTTTAAAAAATTAGGGTTTAGGTTTAGCAAACCCTAGATCTATGCATACAAAAATAACACAACATGTTTATTTTATTTATGTGTTTGATAATTAATTACTTGTTATACAAGGCTCGTGATGCCACCTGTTGAGTTTATGATATATAAAATACAATAAAACATAAAGACATCAAGATTACACATGGAAGACTTAAAGATCATAACAAATAAATAATTAGCGAAAGTATGCGTAACGTCTCTTGCGAATGTCAAATCCTTTGAGCAAAACAAAGAAGTGGTTTGAAGAGTTGTCTCACCATTCTACAACTCAAACCAATATGGTGTAAGAATAGTGTCTTACTACCACGTTCTTGTACACACGAATTAACCAACGAATCAGCGATTCTAGATCTAACACAAGTCCTCGTTTAAGAAAAACGAAACCAAACTCCCTTACAAGGGTGTTCGGCCGAAAATGGGACAAGAGAGAGAGAGAGATCAGGGTTAATTCAATGCACAAAGTATGTGAAACCCAGAACCTAACCTCTTTATATAGTAGATAGAATACTTTGGGAACAAGTTAGGGATTAGGGCTTGGGAAAGCCCCTATGGTGACCACTATGCAAAGCCCAAAAGAAAACCCATAACTTTTCCAAGTTTTTCATTTCTAGTCCTTTCTCTTTTCATTTAACGGTCGTTAGTCATTTTTCCGTTAAATACTTAACGATCGTTAACCGGACTTAATGTGCAATAATTAATCGTAAACATAAACATTAATTATTAACTTTAATTCTCATTCGCTAATGTGTGCAATCCCGTGGTCACGAGTTCGAATCCGGACATTCATATGTTTGTAAATATATACATTTCCAACATTTACTACTAAACCAACGCCGAGTGATTTAGCTGCATCAGTGTTACTACTTATATAACTAAGCATCTTTTATACGCATTAGTCATTACCCAACCATTTACGTTGCATTCTTATTAGTTTGGGTCAATAACTATAATAAAAAGTAGATGACAAAATGTATGCAGTTTGGATCAATAACCCACTCTCGGTTTCCTACAGGCACATGAATATTTTGATCCACGAGGCACTTGTAGGCTTGCAGCATATCCATATATTATTTTAAGATCTCCGTGTTTTCTTGGTTTTGTTTTATTAAATATACTATTTGCATATTTGGCTTTATATTCTTACATATTGTTCATGTCATATTGTCATGATCACTCGCCTATTTCATCAACTTATTAGTCTTACAATACGTGTATTTATAAAACTAGACGAGTATCCGTGCATAACAACGGAATTTTATAGCAACAGATCGTTTAATGATAAAAAAAAGTTTATAGGTTATAAACGAAAAATAATAAAAGTTTGAAAATTTGGAGATTAAACATAATATTTTGAAACTCGGTTCGACCCGAGTGGTTCAACCGGTTGAACCGTTCCGGTCTAAAACGGATCAACCCGTTGGGCTTGAAGCGTCTCGGGTCAACCCGGTTTTCGATGTGTATTAATAGTTTCCTTTTGAAATATATTTTTTCAACATTTATTTTTTAGTTTCAGGTAATGCATGGTTGAGGGTTTAGGTGTATAAGGAAAGGGTAAGGTAATAAATAAATGAGCTTTGTTGAGTATAATGCATTCAACCATTACCCATTAGTGGGTCTTGGGGCATTACCCAATAAATTGGGGGGATTGATTTTCATTACCCGCCAAATATACGCGCCAATTAACCTCACTTCTTTTATACTCTTTCACACTTTCCAATCAACTCAACTTCATCAGATATTTTTATTTTCACACAATGATTATCCTCTCCATCTTAATTCTCTCCATCTAAACATAAAGATCTCACACATAGCAATAAGGAAACTACATTCAAGGTATAAATTATTCCCTTAACAGTAGTCCATATTGTGCTTCTTGTTCTTTTGTGATTCAACAATATATCATTTACAATCAATTATAATTACAGTATTTGTTTATTCAAAGTATAATTTATCTTTTTAACAACTTTTTTTCTTTCAATATTGCTATTAAGTGATAAATTTTATAGTCTTATGGGTTTTTGGGTAAAAGTACTACTAGTAATATGTTGATTTGTATTTTTAGTCAAAATTTAAATTCGTGTATGAACTGAATTGCCATAGGGTATTAGCTTCTTCAACTATAAAGGTTGTATCTTGTTTTATTTATGACTTGTATTGATTATCTTTTTACAAATGATAATGGTAGTTCAAATATGATTTTGTAGATCATAATGGCTCGCCTTCCTATTAACTACACAAAACGCAAATTAAGGGAGGTTCTGTTGGTTCAACAAATAGCAACTACATTGATGATTTTAACACTCTCTTTTTACTACTTTTTTTTTGTTTATACCTTCGAACAAAGATTCGTCAAATCAAAACAAAGAAAGAAAAAAGGATTGAGCGAATGCAATGGATGTTTAGGTTGACAATGGAAAGTGATGCAATTTGTATTAGTGAACTTCGTATGGATAGAGCAACTTTTAGGGTATTGTGTCAAATGGTAAGCGAGATTGGAGGTTTAAAGCCTACTAGAAACTCGTCAATAGAAGAGGTAGTAGCAATGTTTTTATATACTTTGGCTCACCACAAAAAAAGTAGAACAATAGGTCATCTCTTTTTTCGTAGTAGAGAAACAGTGAGTCGTCAATTCAATCAGGTTCTAAAAGCATTACTCAAATTACATCATGTATTGTTAAAGAAACCAGAGCCTATATCACAAGATTGTCAAGATGAAAGGTGGAAATGTTTTCAGGTATCATAAGCTTATAGTTCCACTTAGAATTAAATGAATTAAGTACAATATTAAGTAATAATCGTTCTCACTATGTCTCAAAACTAATTTGTAGGGTTGTTTAGGAGCTTTAGATGGAACCTTAATCAAAGTTACACCTCCTAGTGATGAGAAGTCATGATATCGCACAAGAAATGGTTGTATTTCAACTAACGTATTAGGTGTTTGTTGCCCGAACATGCAATTTATATATGTTTTGCCTGGTTGGGAAGATTCAACACATGACGGTCGTGTGCTTCGAGATACAATCTCAAGGCCTCAAGGTCTAAGAGTCCCTCATGGTAATTATTATTTGGTTGACGCTGGTTATTGCAATGCCAATGGATTTCTTGCTCCATATCGAGGACAACGATATCACTTAAAAGAGTTTGATGGCCATCGACCAGAGACCGCTTAGGAGTACTTTAACATGAAACATTCTAAAGCAAGGAATGTTATTGAGAGATGTTTTGGACTGCTAAAAGGAAGATGGAAGATCCTAGCATCCCCTTCATTCTTTCCAATTGAAACCCAAGTTCGGATTATTATGGCGTGTTGCCTGTTGCACAACTTGATTCGGAAATTTATGAGCCACGATCCACAAGAGTCGGTCTTTGACGAAGAAGAATATGATGATAATGATGACGACGAAGAGAATGAGGTGGAAAATGGAGAAGTGGAATACGTTACTAATATTAGTCCAAGTGATGAATGGCTAGCATTTAGAAATACTATGTCAACCAATATGTTCAATACATGGACAAATAGATAGATGTCGTATTCTATTGTATTTTGTTATGGATTCTTTGATTGTACTTGTATTTTAAATATCATGGTTTTTATGGTATATCCTTTAACAATGTGTGCTTTGTTCTGTATTTAACATACTAGTATAACAATTGTTGATATTGTTTTTTTAATTGCATCAAGTTAATATTTCAGATTTCCATGTACAAATGGCAACAACTACATGTGATCGTGGCAGGGGAAAGAACAAACTATATTGGAATGAGGATGAAGTCGAAGTTTTGGTTGATGTTTTGCAAGAACTTGCAGGTGATCCTTTATGGAAGGTAGATGGTGGATTCAAGAACAATTACATGGTTGAAGTACGCAAGAGGATGGCACAAAAGATTACGAACTTTGATAAAGAAGTTAACCCACACATTGACTCTAAAATCAAATATCTTAGAAACAAGTATAATCCACTTTCCGAGATGCTAATGCAAAGTGGGTATCAATGGGATGATGTTGAGAACAAAGTTAATTGCGAGAAGCAGTGGTATGATGATTGGATTAAGGTAAGAAGTTAACTAAAATATCTATTTTAACTTTAGTTATGTTTCTTATCATGCTGGTTTTATATTTAACAGACCCATAAGAATGCAAATGGATTATGGAACTTCAAATTCCCGTATCTACGTAAGTTGGATATGGTGTGGGGAAAAGATAGAGCAACAAGCTTAAAAGCTGAAGATATAGCAGAGGCGTGTGAAGATAATAACAATAATGATAATGCACCTCTAAGCTCTTCATCTGATACTGAAGATGATGTTTCCGTGCTCCCTGGTACACAAAATTCTCCAGCTGTGCCATCAACCAGTAACACTAAGAAAAATAAGAAGTTATCACCACCAACAGAAAGTTCTCACAAGAAAAAGAAATCGTTGACTCTTGAACAAACAATTGATGCCAAGCTAGAAGCTTTTAGTTCTGATTTCAAGTCGGTTTGTGGCCAAATGGTTTCAAAAATTGGTGTTGTTGCTGATGCATTAACCATGGATGCTAATAAATCTGAATCGATGAGTGAAGACAAAATGCTAGAGGTTATGAATATCTTGATCAATATTGACATATCTCACTTCAATATTGGCAAGGTTCTCGAGTTGTGCTACAACGATCCCACCAAGGTTAAGACCCTATTTCTTTTGCCAAGTTACATGAGAAAGTCGCATGTGCTTGGGCTCTTGCATCCGAAAACTAGTTTATGCATCATGTCTTTGAGTCTTCTTTTGGGGCATGTAAGACTCTTGTTATTCAAGTTAGCTTATCGTTGGTTTGTTAGTAAGACTTGTTTTGTTAGTTTGGTTTGTAAGACTTTTTTTAGATATAGCTTGTTGTAGGTTTGGAATGTAAAACTTTTGATATCAAATGTAATGTTGGTTTTGCTACTTGACAATATTTAGAGGATTCTTTTATCCTTTGATGTGGTTTTCATGTATGCATTTTGTTTGGGGACCAATGACAGTGTATAGATCTGCTAACTGGTATGCAATGGTTGCAATTTGGATAATGGTCTGCAGTGGTATTGGTTGACTTCTTCAACATATTGATTATAGACAATCCAACCAGGCAGCATCAATGCAATGAGAATACCCTTTCCCTAGCATTACCATTTTCTTTCCCTTTACTATTGATGAGTTTGAACCAAGCACACCCTCAACTTTTCACTTTTTGGGTTCATTTATATATAGTATAGCAGGGTACCCGCGCGTTGCGGCGGCGGGTACCCTCTTTGATTCGTTTTCGGATGACTTTTATTAGTTAGCCGAACCGGTGGCGACACTAGTTACCGGTTGAACTAGTTGGTCCGGTCCGGTTTTTAAAACTATATGTACAATCAACTTGTTAGCTTGTATGAATCTATTTTTTTTTTGAACGGCGATTGTGGCAACATGGCTCCTAGCCCAGAAGGCGTAGTGAGCCCACACAACCAGGTTTAATTATTTTATATTTTGGATTATGTTGTAGCTTGTTTAAATTATACATTGTGAAAATTTTATTGTACTTTTTAGTAAGGGATGTTTTAGTTGGTTGTATTTAATTTGGTAGATATGTTTTAATTGGTCGTACAATGTGAATATATCATTGTATTTTTAAGTAATGAGATGTTTTAATAAGAGTATTAATTACACTATACATTTCTCTCACCTTTGACTATTTTCAACTTTCAACATTTCAACATTTAACCATCTTAATTTTATATGTAGTATAGATTTGAGCGGATAGTATAACGTGTAATAATATTTGAATAACTTTATTTTCAAGTTAAATATTATGAGAATTTATAAATTTACGGGTCTATAAAAGTATAGTAAAATTTTAATACTTATTTAGTTATAGAGTTTTGATATAACTTTTTCATTATGTTGTAATATCGATTAATATTTTGTTTAGCTTTTTTGTTGCACGAAAGGTTTGACTTTGTTTAACTAGTATAATATTTAGGTTTATCTTATTTAAATTTAACTATTGATATCATGTTGTAGATATTATGTGTATGTAGTAGCACATAATTACATTGAAAAATTATGTGTCATTGTTATATGTAGAATCTCGTCTATTTATTTTTATCTCACAATAATCTGTGAGGTCGTGCCTTCATTTTGATATTTATATTATTGTTAATACAAATTTAAGTCGTTTTTCAAACTTGTGTGAGAGTTTAATCTTCTAAATAGGAATAACATGAGTCGTTATTGAACGCGAATAGCTAAAAAAGAATCCGGATATCCTTGCTTAATCTCATAAAGAGGAATAAAAAAAGTATACTTTATATTTAAAACTTAACAACTAAAGTTTTATTAATTACCATCGCATTTCTAAGTGTATTTTTTACAAAATTGACACATATGTTTTTTAGCTCATTTTATCAATTAGACGAAAAATTAATAGCTACGTCATTAAAATGATGCACATTTCTAAGTGTATGTTTTTTAGCTCATTTTATATATTGACTTTTTTAGCCAATATAAATGCTCAATTTTGCTACGTCATTAAAATGATGCACTCTCATTGGTTCAATTGCAAATTGCGGAGTTCTTTTATTACAGAAGAGATTTCTTGTGATAGATATTTGGGCCACACTTGGGCCTGTGCTAGTAGATGCAGACTTAGACCGTGGTTCAGTTGACCGGAGAATTTTGAATTGTTGGCCCAATACTCCTATTTTATGTATATTTCTTAGGGGTGAGAAAAAAACTGAAATGATCGAATAAATTGAAAATCAAAATTGAACTGAACCGAAAACAATCGAATTGAACTAATAACCGAATCGAACCGAACTACTAATTCGCTTCTCGGGTTGGATATAAGTTTGGCAATCTAAACCAAAAAACCGAACCAATTTTATATATATATATATATATATATATATATATAAATATATATATATATATATATATATATATATATATATATATATATATATATATATATATATATATATATATATATATATATATGTATGTATTTTTATATATTTAATATATAAATACTATTAAAATGTTATCTTAATATATATAAAAAAACACTTTTTATGCTTGAATATTTTTTTTGTTAAATATCTATGTAATTATTAATTTTTAAAAATAAATAGTGAAATTCGGGTTATTCGGATCAACTCAAGAACCGAAAACCGAATTCAAATTCGGTTTTCGGTTCGGTTGAATTCTAGCTCGGTTCGGTACTGTTTTTGGGTTGATAAGATACAAACTTAATATTTAAAAAAATAAAAATACTTATAACAATATATCAAATGGCATCACAAATTAGAGCCTACACAGTTGTATTAAAAACAGTTTTTTGGTATACCTTAAGACATTTTTTTCATTCATATCGAACGTCAATTAATTGTCTCGTTTGACTTTTTAAAGTCTTAATTTCAGTTTGATCTTAAATATTTTATTTATGTTATATAATAAACAAAAATGATCATATCGATTACGGAGTATTATTTAATGATTTTTTTTGATTTTACGTCTCTTTTGGCGAACACCATTTTTCTATAACATATGATATTTTATAATGGTTGTGGACTTATGATGTGAGATTGTGAATAGTTAATATGACATATTATTACATGCAAAATTGATAATGTTATTACTTTCGTTGTTATACCCAATTTATTGTCATAATCTAATACACAATTAGTTTATTTTTAATTTTAAATTAAAAATTATAATAATAGTATGATGTGCAAACTTAAAAATTATAATCATCTTAAATGGTACCCTAAACCTTATTAAAGATAGTATAGATAGACTGATTTCTAGTGGTAAAATAAAAATCAATTATGTTTATGCTATTACAACATTCAAAAATTATTTAACTAGAAAAAAACGAAGAAAAAAAAAATCTATTTTTGCATTTCTTAGTTCTAATATTGTCATTCGCCAATCACAATCTCACAGACCAAATGGTAACGTTCTCAGTCATATACAGTGGCGGAACTTGAACATATTTGTTTGGGGGGCCAAAGTTATTACAACATAAAAATAATTTTTCGATCGGACTTTGAAACTAATTGCTTGAAGCATTTACCAAACCTATCAAATTGACAATAGAGTAAAATATAGTTCAAGACAAATAATTTACAGGAATTATTAACAATAAGTTATTTTCGTCTGAAAATTTGAAACTCTCAAGCGATTAAGTTCTTAAACACTTCTAATATCCAAAGTTTAAAGAATACAAATGTTAAATCATACAAGTTAATTCACATACAGTTTGTTCTTTTGTTTTTTTTCGTTAGTTTGATGCATGTGACGGAGCTAGTGTCGTTTGTTTTGCAGATAAATCTTCTTGCTTTCTAATTTTATTTATTATATCATTTTTTTGGGGCTGATTCAAAATTTTAGTAATTACATAAATCGTCCTTGTGGTTTGGTGAAATTACGGATCTTGTCCTATACTTTTTAGCGTTTCGTCCCATGGTTTACAAATCTTACGGATCTTGTCTCGATCGACCCGGTCCCAAAAGGACCTCCTCGCAAATCTCTCTAACGTGAGGCTAACGATCGTTATACAAACCATGAGGACGATTTATGTAATTTACTCTTTAAAAAAGTTTTTCTTTTAGTTTTATTATTCAAAACTTTTTAATTTTATTACGATTAATTTTTTAATAATTTTCTTTTAAAAATTTAATTTTAATTTTATTATAATAAATTAAAAAAACAAATTTTAATTTTATTATTTTTTTTAAAAAGCTGTTTTTCTTTAAAAGATTAATTTTATTAAAAGCGTGGTATTTTTCGACATTCTCATTTTATTTTATTTCTCTTTTGATATTAGACATATCTTAAGACGCGATCAAGCATCTTGGAAATCAAAAAATTTCGCTTTCCTTTAGTGGTGAGAATGTTTTCGGTTTGGACTTTAATCAAGTTTTTTTAAGTTTTCTCGTGAAACAAATGTTCTCGTAAATTTTACAATCTTTGGTAATGTTATTATTATTTTTCGAAATGCTAAGATTTTATTAACAAAAGTTCCAAAACAAAACCGAAATTGCAAGAAACACAAAACAAAAGAAATCAACCAAGAGGTAGAACATCAAAAGCCTTCAAATCCATCATTCCAAGCCGCCAAAAGCCTTCAAAAAGTTTTTTTTTTTTTTAATTTTACTTTAATTTTTTTTTTTCTAAAACTAATTTTTATAAAGAAAAAACAATTTAAAAAAAAATATATTATAATAAAATTAAAATAATTTTTTTTAATTTTATTATAATTTTTTTGATTTTTTTTAAAATTAAAAATAGCTTTTTAATTTATTATAATAAAATATTTTTTTTTAATTTATTATAATAAAATTAAAATTAAATTTAAAAAAAAGCTTTTTACTAAAAATTTAATCGTAATAAAACTAAAAAATTTGAATAATAAAACTAAAAGAAAAACTTTTTTTAAAGAGTAAATTACATAAATCGTCCATGTGGTTTGTATAACGATCGTTAGCCCTCACGTTAGAGATTTGCGAGGAGGTCCTTTTTGGGATAGGGTCGGATCGAGACAAGATCTGTAAGATTGTAAACCAAAAGGACAAATGCGCTAAAAAAGTATAGGGACAAGATCCGTAACTTTGACCAAACCACAAGGACGATTTATGTAATTAACTCTTTTATTTATTTATTTATTTTTTGGGAAGGGGGTTGGTCTGGTCACAGGAGTGAAGACGTGGGGTAGCCAAAATTTACAGGTATTAAGTTTGAATGATGCTAAAATAACTTTGAATTATGACGGTAACCTTTTAAACGAAAAACTTTTACCCGATTTTAACATGTGCAAATTTTAATATGTGTAATAGTGAACTAAAGTCCCTTAATAAAACTCCAAGTTAAAGGCCGAAAATATAAAAAATCATTCATCCATACCATTGCTATGTTTGGTGCGGAGTTTTTTTAGAGCTTTATAAGACGATGAGCGGTGAGCTTTGCTATTTTTTTAAAAAGCTCATTTTTTTAATGATTTTAAAAAAATAGTGATCTGCAACTACTGCTCACAAACTACTTTTGACCAGACAACCTATGTATAGAAAGAAACAACGTTTACTTAAAAGTTAAAACATAAATATTAAACAATGTACTTATAAAAAAAGTAAATAAAAAATGCAATTTATTATATTAAATAAAAATAAATAAATAAAATTTAATTAAAAAAAAAAAAAAAAAAAAAATGCTATAGTTAAAGAAAAAGAGAAAAGAAAGGGAGCTTGAGTTAACAATGCATATTCTGGTTTTGTCGAAGAAATGACATGACACACCACGGCTAATGGTAATTCACCTCCTCCTAGTTTTTTGTTTTTACTACAGTAAACCTTGGGTTAATTTTAGGCCTAACTGCAATTGTGATTTTAGTCTAGTGAATTTCAGCCGTAATTACAAATTGGCCCAATGAAAGAAAATCAAAATCAACCTAGGAATGTTAAGCATGCTTTTTTAACTTAATCCAAACGTTGCTGATTTTATTCATAACAATTTCTAGCAAACTCAAATTCATGTTATTGTAGCTACATTTGCTTTCGGCTATGAGGGGCGTTAGCTTTTTTCCTGTTTACTAATTGGAAATCACAGCATTAAGAGTAGATGCTGTATCCACTCTAGTTTAATTACATACTTGGTTCCGAAGAAACTTAAACAAGATGAAAGGAAGACGTAACAAGTCCATAGGCAAAAATGTATTAGACTGTGACATTTCCGCAACAACATTTGGTGTTCCATTATCATACAATGTCTTAGTAACGTTGACATCATTGTTTTAATAAATCATCGTTCCTTAAGTTTTTAGTTTAAATGCCTTTCTAGTTTACTCATCCATTGTTGTTATTTTGACTGCTATAGAGGAACAACAATCACGAAAGGGCCTTCCGTTATACAAAAAGACCTCATTTCATCAAGGGTTTTAACCGGCTTCGATTAACTGGTAGTATACACAATCTTCTGCTATCTTATATTCATGTACATAGTTATTAGATGCATCGACAGGTTGTCAAAGTATGCATTTGTGTTCTAGTTTCTTTATAATTGAAATTTGATGAAATATATTGTGTTTCAATATTGTTATGCGGTTCACATTTTGCATATTTGTAGTGAGGGATTTAGATCAGTGCAGAAATTAGGGCACGTCAGAAAGTATGCATTTGTGTTTTACTGATGGGAGGATGAGTTTGGGGGTATTTGGTTTAGCTTCTAATCTGGGCTTATGGGGTTAGTGTACTTTGGAGAAGCATATAAGCTGATTTTTATTGGTGTACGAGTTTATTAACTTTAGCTTATGGCATTTTTAAGCCTATACAAGTTGAAGTTAATAAGCTCATACGCCGATTCAGTGAGCTTATGGACTTTTACAAAATTTAATAAAGCCTATAAGCCAGAAAATAAGAAAACACCTCCTAAGTACTTGTGTGCTTGTTGTGTTGTTTTTAAGAGATAAGCAATCCCAAACACTCTATTGAAAACTGCTTATCTTCTTATTCTAGATTTTTGAAGGAATAAGCCCTTAATAAGAACTGCTTGAAGTAACACTATTTACCAAACAACCCCTCAAAACAAGTTACTGAGGTTTGATACCGCTAATAAACACATTTAATTGTTTGGATAGAACCAAAGAACTTTCGATTGTTTAAGTTGCTTCAGTTATAGTGAAAACGCTTAAGCTTTTCTGAAGTAGGCTGATAAGTACCAAACATAGGGTAATAAATCGGGTTCTCAGTTGCCACAGACTCTGCAGTCCTGCTTTTTTCCGATTTACTAACCAAAATTGATAGCAATAAGTGTGTATGTAGTTATGTACTCTAGTTTAATTACACACTTGGTTCTTAAGAAACTTGAATAAGATG
This sequence comes from Chrysanthemum lavandulifolium, assembly GCA_022545495.1. Taxonomy (NCBI): domain Eukaryota; kingdom Viridiplantae; phylum Streptophyta; class Magnoliopsida; order Asterales; family Asteraceae; genus Chrysanthemum; species Chrysanthemum lavandulifolium. Next base: position 96,866,498 of record CM040242.1, on the reverse strand, counting down.
AAAGGAAGACATAGGAAAAAATGCATCGGACTTTGACATTCCCCAACAACATTTGGAGTTCATTATCGTACAATCTTGGGAATTCAACTTCTGGTGGTTACTAAGATTCACATTATTGTTTACAATAAATCTTGATTTCCTTAAGTTTCTAGTTTAAAATGCCGTTAGAGTTTACTCATCCATTGTTGCTTTTTAAATTATTAGAGAGGAACAGCAATCACGAAAGGGTCTACTACAGTAACCATGTAGAAGGCTTAACATTATCACACATGCTAATCTCCACGCATTACTGAACGCATTGGGATTTGGGATTAAATGATTAGATAAGTGTATCTGCAGATGGTACTAATTGATTATGGGAAAAATATCTGCCTAACAGACAGTTGTTGAATATCTCCTTATCTGTATTTCTGATGGAGATAAGTAGGGACACGATGAAAATCTTTTTTATGTTTTAACTCAGGTTAATTTGGCATAAATTCGTCTGCATAGAAGTCCACATCCAGTTTTTTGAATTGTCGCTCGTCACCAAGAAGCTTTAAATCCCTTAATTCTACATAATAAGGTATGCCATTAAATCTTTTATCTAATCCAAGTCTATTATCATGACATACAGCCTTAACTTGATTCAATTCAAAGTTTCTGTGTAATGGTTTTCCGGAAAACTCAAATGTTGATTCCTTGTAAGGTTCTAGCTGTTATTAAACTCAAATCTCATATGTTTATGGCTTTATGCATAGGTTAATTCTCATAATGGCTGGGAACATGGAATTGCCAAATTAGGTCCTTTTTCTCCTCAAGTTTTGATCTAATGGCTGGGAAAATAGAGTCCTTTTTTCAAATAGAGTCATGTTTACTGGGCTCGATTACAGGGTATAGAGCCCTCTGCTAAAACCGGGCTTTATTTCTTTTCAGCATAGATTCCCCTCTTAGGGCCCTGAGTGAGAAGTTAGTTATATGCCTATATGTGGTGTTTTAACATGGCTCTATTGCCCCTTTCTGCAGCTGTATCCACTCGGCAATTTTACACCCCCATAAGTACCATTCACTTAGAACAGTGGGACAAAAAACGAGACAGGTATACGAATCTAATCTATTTTTTCAGTTTGCTTGCAGTTGTCAGTATGATTATTTCGATTAAAAGAGCATCTGTTTCTTTTCTTGAAAGGAACTTGATAACTGTAATACCAAATATATTTCCAAGAACAAAAAAAGACTGAGTCTAACCATGATATTTGGGGATTAATTAATAAAATATAAGAACCGTCAATAAACCAATCATTATGCTTTTGATCTTTCTTCTAATAACTTTAATATTCGCCTTTAAATCGACTACATTTAAAAATTTCTAGTGTTAGGTGAAAAAGGTTAATAAGGTAACCCGAACCGGCCCACAATCGGCTGCCTTTCTAGTGTATATAATGAAAATGTTAATAAAACACACAAAACAAGGGCAGTTTTAATAAAACCTTAAAAAATACGCCTTTACCATCCACAAGGTCTGTCATTTCATGCATTAGCCTATAGACGAGCGCTGGCAAAGTTAAACATATCCTTTGTTATCTTAGATGTACGATGTCGCACAGTCTTTTCATATTACGGGTCCCCTCCTTCTCCATTGACACGTTCATGGAAGCCTACTGTGATGCCGATTGGGTTAGATGTTTAGATGATCGTCATCACTATTGGTTATTCTATTTTGACTAAATATTATTGCATGGAATTTCTGTAAGCAAAGCACAGTATCTCAGTCATCTGCATACTCTGAGTAAAAAGCCCTTGCATACATAAAAACAAAACTCACTTGGTTCGAGTCTCTTACGAGATTTGAGAGCTCCACAATACTTCTGAAGCTCAAATCATCTTGGTGTGACTTAGCTTGATTATTTTCACAATTCGGTCAACCCTGTTTCAACATAGAATGATTGTAGATGTAAAAAAGTGTCTTAGAAGTGGTCTACTTATTTGGTCAACCCTGTTTTAGCTTGTTCTTCTTCTAAGTTCAGGTTTGTTTCAACCTTATTATGAATTTATCTCGATCCTCTTGCTAGTTATAAAATTTACAGTAGGGAATAAGTTCAAATTCTAATTTTTCCTTTTAAATAATAATTTTTGGGGACCCAAGACTATATATATGATTATGAATGATAAACTTGAGCAAGCTTGCATTTTGAATTCTCGTATGGCACTAGACATACATCTTATGTAATAGTGTTCAGAGTCATGGTATTCTCTGTTCACTGGTTGCAACAACAAAGAAAAATAAGAGCATAAAATAAAAAGTAATCAAATTGCAAACAAAATACATGCAATTTTGAAGTTGCATCTTTTTTGTAACTCGTAAGACCATAGAAATATGTTTACTAGTCTAATCTAGCATCTGTGTACTCTCCCAGTTTTGGTATACTTGCTATTAAGTTTAATACTGTTAAAGGAATGTATTAAATCTTGCATTTAGGGATCAAACTTATTTGAACTTATGGAAACCTTAATTGAAGTTGAAGTAGCCTCGTATAGAAAATTATCCAAAAGTCTTTCTCATTGAAAATTTCTTACATCTGATGATCAGTAAAATACAATGTGATGCGGTCAATATATCTATAACTCGTTACTACTCTACAACAAACAGCTGATTGAGTTTATTTGTATATGGGGCATACTTACCCACTTGAGAAAGCATATAGCATTGTAAACTATACACTTAATATTTTGCAGAGAATTCTGATGGTCAGTTACCTCCACACTCAGAAGTGTAAAGATATTGTGGAGGTGTATGTAATACTATTATTATATATTGCTGTTACAAATGTGGCAAAAGATTCTATTACACAGTTACAAAGAATATATTTCGTACATTACAGATTAACTATGAATAAGAACTATGTAAGATATATATCTTTGTTACACCGCTAGCATTGCCTATCCTCAGCGCGTGAGTAGGACATGAATTTTCGTTGTGCAAGTCCGCCAAAAATGACTTTTTAGATTCAGTTCATGAATCACTACATTTAGCTCACACGCGCCTTTATAACCCAAATTGCGAATATGCCTTCCTTTTCACCCTTGTGAGCTATGGATTGAATACTTTAGTATTTATTTCGCTAAGTGACAGTAACGGGCACCGCCACCGCTCTATCTCTCATATGTCACCTTGCCTAGCAATGACAAAAGTCATTGCATAAATCTCTTCACATTCAACATCATTCTCACCACTTCACCTCTTCCTTTCTTCGTTCTTCACCTTGCACCTAAACACCAGATATTAAAATTGATCGTTTTATGATTAACAATGGGAAGAGTGAAATTGCAGATCAAGAAAATAGAAAACACAACAAATAGGCAGGTTACTTTCTCAAAAAGAAGAAATGGGCTTATCAAGAAAGCTTATGAACTGTCTGTTCTTTGTGACGTGGATGTTGCTCTTATCATGTTTTCTCCTTCTGGAAGAGCTAGCATTTTCTCCGGAAGTAGAAGGTAAATTAGTCGGTCATGGCTAAACTCCTTTTCTTCCTTTTGATTTGTATTGTTTTAAAACTTTTTATTCGAAGTTCCTACTGTTTACTTTCCTAAATTTTCATTTGGGAAATATAATAGTATCGAAGAAATTATGGCACGATACATAAATCTTCCGGAGCATGAACGAGGAAGGTATGCATTTAATAGTATTAAATTCTTCCATTTAATTAATTCTATTGATTATCCGTTGGAATTTAGTTTTATATTCTTCTTCCTGTATAATTACTTTGCTTTACTTGTCGATATCTCGGATCAATCTTGATGCATAAACAACGATCTAAAGGTTGCAGAACCAAGAGGTACACAATTTACTCAGCCGACCGGCATAGATTTATTACTAACTTACCTTGTTTTCATTTGCAATTTATAAAAAATCGCACATATATCTGCAGTTGGCGAGTATATAAAGTAAATATATTTTGTTCTAATCAAATGAAATAACTCCATCTGTATTGTATGCAGTTTCTTGAGAGGGCTCTTGGAAGGATGAAAACTGAAGCGCAAGATCACCATAGTCAGAACCATGCCAGGTTTATCTCTTAAATTCGCAGCTGAACGTATTCATTTCTTATTACATGCGTTTTACCTCTGTCGTGTTTGTTAATTATTGTTTCAGAGTATTACAGCTTTACCTGATGTAGATTTTCTTTCTCAAAGCTTCTAACCTTACTAATTTGATCTATTTGGTTTTGGAAACAGCCGTTTGAATGCTGATTCACGAATTGAGGTATATTGTACTGTAACCATTCTGTTTTATTGAGATTCTTGATTTGTGATGCTTTTTGAATTGCCAATGAGATTCTTGATTTGTGATTCTGTTTTATTGCTAAGAAAGGTAACCAAAAATCACAAATTTTCCTATGTGGGATATTTGTAATTTTTGTACTCATTAAAAGGGATGGAGGTTTATTTTTTGACAAATTTATGAGCGAATGGGTAGTTATCTTAGAAAATATGCATATAAGTTGAAATTGAACTTTTGAAAAAATTTATGGACCCAAAAATTCTTCCAGATTGTTCAATTTTTGCAGTATTTTTTAAATTCGAACAATTTAGTTTTTGCTTCTTTTGAAAAGCAAGAAAATAACTCATACCTCCACTTTGTCGAATTTGAGATTTTTAGTTGAATTTCTTGAAATTTTTTACACCAACAGTAAATAATCCTAACCTCATGATGATATATTACATTGTTACAGGATATTCAACAAGAAATCATGCGATGCAAGTCCCATATGTTAGAAATGGAGAAGCGCCTCAGGTAATCCTTTATTTAATTGAAGACTAACACAGGCATAAAAAGGTTAAAGAAAGGACTAGATTTTGATATGGTTATACATATATTTTGTTGGAGGGCCAAAATGTTATGTAAATTTGTAATTTGATTATAAAATTTTGAATTGCCGAACAGGGGCACGCACTCGACCCTTCTTAGCTTGCAGTTTATGCAAACTCTAAAAAAATATGTCATACTTGTAAGTTTTTGAAATAGTTCAAGATGTGCAGATATGATAAAAAAAAGTTCACAAGTCCAAATTGTACAGAGATTGGACTCAGTGTGTAGTTTAAAACTTTTAAGGCATTTTCATAATTTGAACACTGAAATATTTAGCAATATCTTCACACTTCGAAGTGTGGAGTCATTCTTTGCATATTTAATTCGTAAAAAGATTTGCAAACATTTTTTCATGACACATATGTTCACGCATGTTTATAATTCTTCATATTGTTTCAAGATAGTCACAAAAATTTTATTTAATGAACGCAATTAAACATAGCCACTATTAAAATTGAATTTACAACTAAAGTGACTCATATAGATATATCTCATTAAGAATCAGCAAAAAATCCATTTACAAGGAAAAGAAATGTGTATTCATTTGATACTTAACTAACTTGATCTTATTCGCATCAAAGATGTTTGAATGTCTTGCGAAATACCCATTTCTAACTTTAGTACTAAAGACATACATGTTGGTGTTACAGTCTTCAAAAATTGTGCCACAAGTTGTATGACTTGGAAAGTTGTTTTGTTTGCTCATAGGGTATTTGAAGGGGACCCTTCTGAAATTACAACATTGTGTGAGGTCGAGTATCGGGAACAAATCCTTGAACAGACTCTGAAACGTGTTCGTGTTCGTAAGGTACATTGCACCAAGCCTGTTTCAATGTGAATTCAGTATCATATTTCATAACAAACGGACATAATAATAATCTGAAGTGTTTTGCTCAATTGATTAGCATGTTCTAGAGAAGTTCAACTCTGCAGATGCACAGTCAAGTTCACAGGTATGTCTATAAAGCTTTTGGAGTAAGATGAGGTAAAATCATAGCAATGATCCTATTTTCGAATTTATTTATTTTGTTGCTACATTAGGTTCCTTTACCTTCAGAGGCGATAAATCTTAATAACATGGTCACCGCCAACCAAAGCAACATATACGACTGGCTTCCACCTAGAGATCCACAAGTACCAGTCATGAATTTTATGAACTTCAATGGACTTCTTCCGCAGAGGTAACTAAAGATATTTGTATTGTCATTACTGTGCCTATAGGTAGATGACATATGTTTTAATTATAGGGTGAGGTTTCAAATGTTTTTTAAAAGTTATACGTGTTAATAATTGGAGAAACCTCACCTGAAGGTGAGCAAACCGAAATAGTGAAACTTGCATCACTTTTACTTATTGATGCACTAGTGTCACTTTCACTTTCAGACAAAATGAACAAGTGAACAGACCTAGTGTGATGGAGGCTGAAAGTAGTGTGAATGTTCAAAGAACCGAATTTGGACAAATGATCGATATGAATCTCTCTCCTTGGACGCAATTCTATCCTGCTGGTATGCTTTTTGCACTTTCATAAATTTTGCCTGCACAAATGTATTTTATATAGTCTAAATGTATCCATTATAGCTATAATGTATGCATACATGTATATAATGGTGTTTTGCCATTCAAAAGATATATACAGAGATACTGTTTTATAATAAGAGGTTCCATGCATGAGATTGGTATTTTGCATTACAGTAATAGTGTATGTTGTTGCATTTGGCAGGAAATGGCCCAATGCTGATGGCACACCCTGGAGAACGGGCATTCAGTGACGGTTACCTTCCTCAGTTTTCACCATAATCCAGAATCGAAGTTTTAGGCTAATGTTAGTTTGCCTATAATTTCAGTCTTCATGTTTAAGATTTCGAATCTTGTTGTAGGATGATGAAGTCTAAGCTTTATGCATAAGTTATGTTAATATATGTTATGCTAATAGATGCATTGCTTTTATATACTTCATTGGTGCATAAATGGAGGGCGTCATAAAACCTGACATAAAAAAATTTTGGTTCATAAATAAAGAGGGCAAAATGGGCAGGTATGACGGTTGGGTACACTGGTACGGGTTAGTAGTCCCTTCTCTGTAAGCATGACTAAATGTCTTGTAGAGGATATGTATGCATAAGTGTTTTTTTAGCTGTGACTGTGAGTTTACTTTTCTTGCTTCTACTTGGTTTTTAATGGTTATTTTTGTTAATGTTAGCTGGTCTTAATATGTATAGAAAGATCGTATAGAAAATCCTGTTGCAAATATAGGACCTCAGGTTGAGAGTGAGCTAATGCAGAATTTCAACTCGACTCTGGAGTGCAATTTAAGTACAGCACACCATCAGTCTGCACATTATATATTATATATATATATACTAATTATCTATTATCTATTATCTATTATCTAATATAACTAAAAGGCGGGGCATGAATCTTAACATGCCACGTGTCCCACATTTAATGCTAACTTTGTGAGTTGGCAAAAATAGTCACCGAGGTTTAGGTGTCGTTGCAAAGTAAGTCAAGTTGGCAAAATAGTCCCTAAGGTTTAAGTGTCATTTGCAAAGTAAGTCCTTTATAGCAATTTGGCAAAAATATTCCATATCCAAATTCAAGTCTACAAAGCAATCCATTGCGTCGCGGGTTTCCACTTCGTATATACTAATTGTGGGAAGAAAGCGAGAATAAGCCAAACATTAAATGCAAACTTTCCCAAGTTGGCGAAACAGTCCCTAAGGTTTAAGTAGCGCTGCAAAGTAAGTCCAAACATTAAATGCAAAGTTTCACAACTTGGCAAAAACAGTCCCTGAGGTTTAAGTGTCGTTGCAAAATAAGTCCTACAACATTAATTGCTATCTATAGCAATCTGGCAAAAATAGTCCCTATGGTTTAACTGACGTTGCAAAGTAAGTCCTGTAGAATTAATTGCTAACTATAGCAACTTGGCAAAATTAGTCCCTAAGGTTTAAGTGTCGTCACAAAGTAAGTCCTTTGAAGCCAATCCATTGCATCGCGCGGTTTCCACTCGTATATACTAAACATCGGGAAGAAAGCATTAATAAGCACGGATTAAATGCAAACTTTCCCAACTTGGCGAAATAGTCCACGAGGTTCAAATGGTACGCAAAATAAGTCTTGCATCATTAATTGCTAACTATATAATCGGCAAAAATAGTCCCTAAAGTTTAAGGCGTTGCAAGGTAAGTCTGTAGAATTAATTGCTAACTATAACAACTTGGCAAAATTAGTCCCAAGGTTTAAGTGTCATTCAAAGTAAGTCATTTGATGCTAATCCATTGCATCATCGCGGGTTTCCACTCGTTGTATCTATATACTAAAAAGCGTACATGGTTGCTTCACAAACACAAGCATTAAATGCTAAGTTTCACAACTTGGCAAAAACAGTCCATGAGGTTCAAGTGGCGTTGCAAAATAAGTCATGCATCATTAATTGCTATCTATAGCAATCTGGCAAAAATAGTCCCTAAGGTTTAAGCGACGTTGCAAGGTAAGTCCTGTATTGCTAACTATAGCAACCTGGCAAAATTAGTCCCTAAGGTTTAAGTGTCGCTACAAAGTAAGTCCTTTGAAGCCAATCCCGCTGCATCGCGCGGGTTTCCACACTCGTATTTTCATATGGATAGATAAGACAACTGCTTCCACCGGTAGGGTGTTATACGGTCGTTTATATGGGTTTATTTACATGTTTCTAAAAGAGTCAACTAGAAATCTTAAACAATTAAGATACAACCAAACCAAATTAACAATTTAAGAATTTACTTGAACTGGTTATGGCTAGAAGCAAAGAAATTTTTCAGAAACATGGAATTGAGAAAACTTGTTTTTATGTACCTGGCCCGGAAAATAGGAAGACGACCCAAATGGATTTTGAACGAGTGCAGTTGTTGTGTTCGCTCGTCTTGCCTGACCAGTATCTTATGCGAGTTTGATGTGCATACGCGTAGGGTTTAGAATTATAAATATTCTAACTAGATCATAACACAAATTTGAGATGCTTCATGTATGTGAACGTAGGCCGCTCAACGGCTAAACCATGTAAATCCTCGTGTTCCTGTGTGATTGTTTATTCGTTTGTGACCATTATCGTTGTGTTTAGCCTAACAAAAAACGCGACACAACTGAATGTTTAATCTTTGTGAAAGGGGAAAAGAGCCAAAAAATTCCTAAGGCACATCGAACTAACTAGATTACTACGTGTGAAAACGCCACCACTTAATTTAAGACTTTCAAAGTTTCAGGAATCAAAATCCCTATGATGATGTTACTGGACGATACTTGAATCATTCTAAAAAAATCAAACTTCCCTATCATCCTAAGTTCCTACTCACTCACGGTGACGGCAAAAGGCTTTATAACTATGACACTAAAGTGTTATGTGAAATATAAAACTTGGAAAATCACTGGCTCTTCATTTGGGCAAGTGATCTTAAGCAGTACTAGTTTACGAGATCCAAACTTGAGACCTTATATTAAAACTTCACAGCATTTACCATTGGGTTGCCTCCTTAGTCCTTATAGTTGTTTTGTTTAATTTAAATATTGTTGAGCTACTAAAGAGCTCGAGTAATAAAATGGTAGACGCAATTCATTGGGCTAAGAAATACCATTGGGCCAGATTGATCCAAGCCCTAAGATAAACTGTTTACCAAAACAATCGATAAACGATAATACTAAACCAACTAATAACCTTGAATAGTGAAACCAAAGTATTCAAAATCCGAAACTATCAAACTAAACCGAGTCAACATACCTAGTACAATACGAAAATGACCCAAATAATCTTGAATAGTGAAACCAAAGTATTCAATTTCAATCTCACTTAAGTTAGAAACTATCAAACTAAACCGAGTCATTCTCGCCCCACATACAATCCAAACCAAATTATACAATTAAGGGGTGTTTATACAATTAAATGGTGTATCTATAAGAATATATGATGATCACGAGAATATATGTTAAGTTGTTCAATTCATCCACTCTAGTTGTCTATATGTGTCCCCAAGTTAGCCCAATCTAAGAAAAGGAAAACAAATCACGATCATATATCTTGATGTTGGACATTGATGAACATCATCGAAGAGTAAAAAGGTTTTGAGAAACTTAACTTTTGTGGCTTGTTTTGATAAAGGTAAGCTTAAGTAAGAAGTGTTATAACAAAAAAAATTTATATCCGCATAATAAGCTATACATTTTTAGATGTTTGTGTATTCGTTTGAACTCGTTTACTATAAAAAGTTAATAATTGAGCTAAAGCTTGTATTTTCATAAATATTTTATGGCTTATAGATAATTAACTTTTAATCACATGCTTAGTGTTTGAGTTAGTTTATGATAGTTAATCACTACTTATTGTTACACTTGTATTTTCATAAATATTTTATGGCTTATAGATAATTAACTTTTAATCACATGCTTAGTGTTTGAGTTAGTTTATGATAGTTAATCACTACTTATTGTTACACCGTTCGTGCCGCTAAAAGCCCCTTAACTAGCTTTCAAGAATAAGAATCTTGCTTCAAATTAATAGTCTAAAATGAAAACTTTTAAAGATGTTATGGAGGGTTTAAAAGTCATCGGTTCTGGAACTACTATAATTGCTTTAGCTAAAGCTGCAGTCGGAATGAGGTAAAATGATCCAATAAATAGATAAACATTTGAAATTTCAATACCATGAGGGGATATAATGTTTTTAATATATTTTTTTTGGTTATGAAAGCTTATGCATTAGCTCACATTTGCTCGAACAAGTCACAAATTTGAGCCGATGAAACACCATAGTAAGTTGATGATTAAAAACTTACTAAAATATAAACTTATTTTTAGGTTTACGAGCTTATTTCACTTGGACGTATATAAGTTATAAGATACTACAAACTCATTATTATCAAGAAGTATAGTTTAAGAATAATGGTTTTTTGAAAATATATCATCGGGGCACATGTTTAAACAATTATAAAAGTAAAATTTTACTAATTAATTGCAGAATCATATATAGTTAAAGTGATTTATAAGTTTTATTAATGTCTATTAAATGTAGAGTAAATTACACCATTTATCCTTAAGGTTGTATCAAAGCAATATGTTTTGTTCCAATTTTGAAAAACAATACACCATTCTTCCCTAATGTCTCCATTTCGTAATCCCAACGATCCTTTTATTTAACGATCGTTAGTCAAGGTTGGTCACAGTCATCACATGACTTTCACACGAGGGCAAGATGGTAATTTAAGCTTTGTCTTCTTTTTCATGCTTTGTCTTTTTTACCAAGTTAAAGAATAACAGCCAACAATCAACTTCTCAATCACTATCCCATTTCCATAATCAACATATAACAACAACATAAACCACAATCAATTTCCCATCCTCCATCACAAACAATCAACTTCAAAACACTATCCCATCCTCCAACAAATCCAAAATCCGAAAATTAAACATTGTTTAGATATGAATATTCTTAACAATTCACACATCACCGATCTAGACAAAAACAAGAATCAAGAATAACACAAGTTAAACTAACAAGATCTCGGGTTTTTTATAATCTTTTTATCAGATCTTTAAATATCATAGACAACCCATAATCGATCTATATCGGCCCCTTTGTGATTACTCTTAATACTTGCTACCTTTGTCTATGAATTTGGTTAATGCAACATTAGATCGGCGTTTGATTATGATTTTTGTTTATGAATTTGAAACATCAAAACCAAACACAAGTTATGAGGGATGAGTTTGATTTGGGTTATTTGTCAATTAAAGATGATTCAATGGGCTTTGATTATTTTCAAAAAGTTTTGAACTTCTAAACACATCGATCTATGGATGGAATGCATTAGATTACGTGTATACATGTATGCTTGTATGGCTATATATTTATATCTTAAAGAATATTTAGAATTGGGAGTAAAGCGGATTTTTTTTTTGTTGTGTTTTGATGTTGGGATGAAGATGAATTGTTGGGTCTTTAAGTTATTTGGATGAGTTTGATCTAAAAGAAAAATAAAATATCGTTAGAAAAAGAGGTTGAAGATGAAGATAACTAAAATGACAAAAAAGCCTTCGCGTGAGTAGCATGTGACAACAGTTAACCCACCTCACTAACGGACGTTTGTGAAAAGGACCACTGGGGTTATGAAATGGAGATGTTAGGGAGGAATGGTGTATTTATTTCAAAATTGAGATGAAATGTATTGTTTTGGTACAACCTTAGGACCGAACGGTGTATGTTACTCTTAAATGTATTTTTTGATCTACAGGGAAAGTTCAAGTTAAATATATTTAGTTTAACATATACTTGAAAGCACGTATCAGAAAATCCTAAAGAAATGTATTTGATCTCGTAAGCAAAAAACATAGAGGGTAATAAAAAGAAGGGTTAATTGCTAGACAATGGAAACCCTTTTAAATGTAGTGTATTATTGATAATTATTTATAGTGTTACATAAAAGATACTAAAAATCCTGATAAACCCAACACACATCCGACTTGGGGCATTATATCATCTAATATTAATTGATTTTTAATGTATTTTACTTGCAACTTTTTTTATTTTATTTTGTCTAGCATACTATTTTTTGTTTCTTTTTAGCATATACTTCGTAATACTTTTGAATTTCATTTTCTATAATGTATCATAAACTTATTATTTGTATTATTTTGACCATTTTACTCAATTTCCCATTAATTTAAATGTGTAAATGATAGGGGGTATAATTATCACATAGTACAACTGGTATATGATACATAAAATTCAAAATTCAAAAAAAAGTAAATTACACTGTTCGTTCCTGTGATTTGAGCCAAATCTCTACTCTCGTCCTTATTTTGTGTTTCTTGCATGATTGATTCTTATCTTGAAACTATGTAATACCATTGATCTTTATCCCTAGCAATGAGGACCAATGATGTTACATACTTTAACGTAAGAAAACGTTAGCGATAAGGACCAGTGACCATGGACGGATCCATAATTTTCGAGAGGGTGTTGCATAGTTGTCATTTGAGTTAACTAAGTTATACCACAAAAAAAAGTAGCAAAATGAAATATCGGGGGTTGACCATATAAAAAATTACCGATTTTCTATAACTTTTGCATTTCATGGCTTAAAATTGAGTGTAGCTACTCACACACCAGACACCAATATAGTTCCGTCCCTGCCAATGAGCTAAACCGCATAGACGAACGGTGTAATTTACTCTTGAAAAAATATGATACACGGAAACAAACTTTTTTAACACGTTACACAAAATTAAGAAAAATGACAAGCAAGAAGTAATTAATTACCCCTAACTAAAAAAAAGACAACCTTCCAAAAATACCTCCTAAACAATCCAGTCCGATCCAAAAATAGCTGAAAAAAAAAAACCCACCAGTCCACAGATGAATAAATACCACAGGTCGATCAGCACATATATTTAATTAATCAACTAACAATAGTTGTACAAATCATGTTTAACAAAATCCGAGAAATTTTATAAAAAAATGTGTAGTCCAAATTCATCAGCAAATTGTTGGGATTGGAAGAAAGCATTGTCAGCTCAAGTCAAATTATTTCATTGGTTTGTTTTTGCATTCACTCTCGTTTTCACTTTACTCCTTTTACTCTCCTTATATCTTTTTCACCTTCGTCTCCGCCGCCTCCGTCGCCACCCGCCGCCGCCTCAACCCGCCGCCAATCCCTTATCAACGGTATCATTCGATGCTTTTTTATTTTATTTATATATATATATATATATGATTTTTTTGGGTAGCTTTTCGACCTTTCGGCCGACTAATACACGGGGTTTGAATCCACCGACACACGGACTCAAATAGAGTAAAGTCAAATATTAAGATAACATTTTTTTTTTTTTTTTAGGCTGAGTTGGGGCTGAAGAAAGAACTGAGGGAGATGCTGCCGGTTATCGTTTTCAAGGAGAGCTTTTCCGTATCCGATACTACGTGAGTCTTCTTGTCTTTTATTTTGCGTTCTGGATTTATTGTCAGCTAATCAGTCTATTGAATTTGAACACTAGTTGCCTAGTTGGTTTGACCGTTAGGACTTATCCGAGTTTGTTATATCATAAAAACTTATATAAATCGAAGTGAACTAGCAAAAAAATCTAGGATTAGTGAAAGATCATGTGGATTGATGGTGTAATTGAAACAATTGACGCTAATCATATGTTCTTATCTAAACCGAGTAAAGGTTGTTGTTTTATACTCCTATGTCGAAGTAACTGTTTTCTCACTGATATATTAATTTTTTCATTTTTAGAAAAGTAAGGTTATCACATTTGGCATGCTGGCTATCCCCACTGGCTTGTTTTACGACTGTAAATCAGTAACTGCTCAAAATAAGATTTTTGAATTGGAATATAGATTTTGAGTGCTAGTACCTTTGCCTCGGCAAGTTACCTAATTTCCAGGGTTCTTAGAATTGACCCGGGTGGTTGTTAATCAGCTACCTATGCATTTCCCTTTCCATATGGATTGGATTTCAACCATATTGTCTTATTATGCATTTTAGACAACTGGTAGCCAATAAGTGGAGATTAAGCAGGTAAAATATCGGATTTTGCATACATAGTGAACATTAGTCAGTTGACTCTATAAAATTAATAGTTAGACTAGACGACTAGTTTATCTTTAAACCGAACTCAACGAATATCATTTATAAAACCTTATCTAAAGTTAGAATTCAGTGTCATACCAGTTTAGTTTTAATGGAACTTGTGCGATATATACCCTAAATAAGATCGTGTTTGTAGTCTGTAATATAGGCTAAACTATCCTATTGTAGTACAAAAATTATTTTTGTGATTTGTACCACGTTTCTTTAAAACTTAGTTTGAGTTATTGAGTATACATCATGGAAAGTTATAACGGAATATCCCTAACATTCTAGTGCAACTTTGGAATGAAATGCACAACTTATCTATTTTCTTTTATTATATATATCTTTTTTTGCATTTTCTAGTATTCTTTTCCAGAATTAAGTTTCTAATAGGTGAATTTAGAAAACATTTGGTCACATTTTTTTCTCATTTTCTTTTGGTTTTCATGAAGTTGATGTTGTCAAATCACTATAGGAACGGTTTGGATTATGTTACCAAATTTACTACTAGTCACACAATGATAGGTTTTGTTGGTTGCTTCTCAACCTCTCCACCATGTCACCATGAGCATCTTTGCATCTTGATCCTTAACTAGACTAATATTGTTAAACAATGAAAATACAAAATTGTCAAACTGTTTATTACAAAAGTTGATTTGTTTACACAAAATGAATCACTGAATATATGTGAGCTTAACTGTCCACCTAAAGATTGGGAGCTAGAAGGTTCTGAATATCCAAGATCACATTGGAGTTTTTTGTTACATGCAGCTTTTCTCAAGCAAACACAAAATCAAAATACAAAAGTTACCGACTACTTAAAGTGTGTATTGATTACTTTCTTGTAGATCAATCTTCATACGCTAGCTAAAGCATCCCATGTGTATTCTCCCGACCACAAAGGGTGGCATTTCAACCAGTTTACTTATAAGTGCCTGAACGGGTAGATTCGTTTTATCTCCAACAGAGTTAAAAAGTTAAAATTTACGGTTATATTACAAGAAATGGGTCAGAACTCAGAAGTTCCCCACAGTGCACTTTAAACGCCTAAAAGGCTAAAAAGCTAACTCTCGTGTATCATTTAATTCAAAATTTATAGATTATTTTCGGAATGATATGTTTTATTTTTATTTTTATTATTATTATTATTATTATTTTCTTTTTCTTTTTTGTAAATAGAAGTTTTAGATACTAATAATGTTGGTCAAATGGTGCTGGGGGTTAACAAAACCAGCTCGCCTGTTTTGACCCATCCTTTAAAATTACAGTTTATTCAAAATTAGTTTTACTTGTTCTGAGAGTTGGGTGTCAATGTATTTGCAGATGTTCGGTATGTCTTGGGGACTACCAGGCAGAGGATAGGCTACAACAGATACCGGTTTGCAAGCACGTCTTTCATGTGGAATGCATTGATCACTGGCTTTCTATTCACACCACATGCCCTCTTTGTCGTCTCTCTCTTCTTGCTTCTACTCCAACTGAACCAGAAGGAACAAACGACACTATACCTACCAATGCCGAGACTGGTAACACTTCATCTCTTGACGTTGAAAATTGTGGTCACTCTCCAACAAATCCTGAGCTCACCCAATAGTTATAAGGGAAAAAAAACTCCCATATTAGTTTGAGATAGAATTACCAATATGTGGATAGTTGGTAATTTATTGGGCTCAAATATACACTAAGAATGAAGCTTTATCACCATTTGTTCCAGCATATTGTGTAGAATTTGTTCTGTAAACGTGTCTAAGTACTTGTACTCTTTTACCCGAGCCCTACCGCCTACTCTATTGTTCCATCCATTTGCGAGTTGTATAAAATTGTTGTTCCAAGTGGATGTTAAGATGTGGGTTTTTTTTTTTTTTAATATGGTCGATATCAGTCAACATTTTGGCTACGATGTAGATCAATTAGAAAGGAATGACGTGCAATATGCTATATAAGATGATATATTCCGTTACATGACTGAATTGTGAATGTTCACGACATTGTTGTGTCACGAGTTCACGAAAAACAATTGATCATGTGACATCTTCATACTAATGTTCGGAGTAGTAATGTGTTGAGACTGAATTGTCAAAAAATAGTGGTTGGGAGTTGTATAAGAGTCTCGTGCATCAAAATCTATTTGGTGGGTAGAAAATGTTTTCACCTCATTGTAAAAACATCGAACATGCACCGGGTATGCTTACATACATATCGACAATCAAAATCCCAACAAGGATCGAGTATACAACATTACCAAACCACTTTCTATTATACTAGTACTAGTTAAAAGACCCGTAAAAATGTGAAATTCACGGGTTTTTAAAAAGAAAGTAATAAAAAATACATAATGTTTATATCTTACATAATAAGACGGATGAACGAAGCTTATATCTTACACAATGAGGTTGCATTTCTACATAGATGCGATGCACCATGGATCCAAAAACACCCATTGGCACAAATGGGTTCGCTCCAAAGGCTAAATCCCTGTATACATCATCTGCTATAACGACAATCTTGTGCTTCTTCGCAGTTTCAACAATCTACTTGCATTCTTGCAACTTAACTCAATGAGATAGAACCATCCAACATGTTTTTAGTAAAACAGGAAAATTTTCGAGAACGTTGCTCATTCTTGCAGCTTAACTCACTGAGACTGACCATATTCATGCTCTGCTAGTGTATCCCGTGATTAACCTTGTGAATCTGCACATAAAGATCAGTTAGTTTAAAAAATGTTGGTGTTTCAAAATTACAAGAGTCGACTTACTTATCAGAAGCTTCAAGCTTGTTTAGCTCATTTCGCAATCTTCTCAACTTCCTTATTCAGCTTCTCTTCTTCTTTCATTGCATTCTTCATTAACTTCTTTCGTTCTTTTGCCGAAATCAACTTCATATAATCTACACCATCATCTATCCTTCCCATTGTATATGCGTACAATCACTTTGCAATTCAAACGTGTAACTTTATGAACCCAAATTAAAAGTAGCTATCGCGACCACATAACTATCGCCACATTGTGGTGATACAATATGACCGGTACTTCCATTCTCACAGATGCAATTCGATCTATACAGCATGAGACTAACTACAATGCCATGTTACTATAATTTGGAAGCACAAAACATGGTTTTACTCAATGCGATTGCAGCTTTAGACTCATAGGGTCGGCCCAACCGTTTCCTGATAAAATCACCGACCAACATGAGCGTTCTAAGGTCCACGTTGATCTTCACACGTGCGCATTAAGCATATATACAGCATCCTCTGTGGATACATTACCAGTAGCACCTTTGGCATAAGGGCAACCACCAAGACCCGACATAGATGAAATGATCTGGCGCAACCATTTACCTTAGGAAGCTGGCGCAACCATATTCGTAGGAAACTATCTTTGTAATAATGGTATTTACAGCCCCCCTTTATTACATGCTACCTATGATTGACCATTCATAGCTTTGCATAACAAACAGAAAGAAGAAAAGGTTAACAGAAGTTAATTTTTTTTAGAGTTACTACATGCATTGACCATCCATATGCATAGAATTGTTAGTTTATGGACATAAATTATTAGACGTATGTTAGGATCAAACTCGAGACCACGTGATTGCACATTTTACGTATGAAGAATTAATGATTAGTAATTAAATATAAAACGTTGTATTTAATTATTATATAACACAAAACGTATAATGACCGTTAGTAATTAACGGAATTGACTAACGACCGTTTAAATAATAAAAGGAATGACTATAGATGAAAATAGAGGAAAGAGGGTTCCCGATACCCTTTGGGTATGCTTGGCCGATCGGTGGGACAAAGGTTTAACTCAAACCCACTCAAACTTTTCCTCCAAGTTTTGCATACTATATATATAAAGGCTAGGGTCATTATTTTGTATCCTTTGTTACAATATCTTAAACCTTTTCCTCTCTTGTTTTTGTTTGGCCGATCGGATCTAATCCATTTTAGGGTTGATCGATTTTTTTTTCAAACTTAAAAATTGTTTTGTGTTTTTAATTACTAGCATAACATTAATTTGGTATTAGTACGTGTGTATAAGAACATGGTGCTAACACACTATTGTTAGTATTTTGGATTGAATTACAAAACTGTAAGGGGTAATTCTTATGATCCGCATAAAACCTAATTAGGGTTCATCTTGTTGATTAATGAAGAATTGATTCTTGTTTTGCTAGAATAAAAAAGGTACACATACTTTTATGTTTGGTTAATTAATTTACATGTTATATGATCTATACGCTTCCGCATATTTACTCTGATGTTTATTGTTTATATTTATGAGTTGTTGTTAGTGCAAAAAGTGTAACGGGTTATAATGGGTGTTTATGATGCTTGTTGGATTGGGCTAACAAGCTGTTGATGGGCTAATCTTGTACTAATCCAAGTAGTTGATTGAATCCCTGCACAAGTGAGAGTAAACCGTTAGCCTTACCGTGGGGACGGACCCCACGATTAGACTCTGGCGTGAGAGTAAGTATGCATTCTTGTCAGAGATAATAAGAGTGTGTGTGTTATTATGAGAGAGAAAGTTGTACCTTGTGTGGGGATTAGAACCCCTTTTATAGGCGAGGTTTACCGCTAGGGTTTCCCAATGACTTGCATATAAGAGTTAGTGGCCGGAGTGGGGCCCTTGTCGGGCAAGGTCCCGTGGTAACCGCGGATGCAGACACAGGAAGCCTCCCGCGGCCAGAGGTTTGGTCCGCTAAGCATCCTGCGTGTGTCTTTGAGTCTGGACCACAACCAATTTCGTTATTGGGCTTATTGTTGGTCCAGTACTCGTAGTTGTTTCGTTTTTGGGCCTGGGTCCAGTATGTGTATAGCACGAGTTAGGCCCAGAAGGCATGTTATACATGATATACGTCATCAAGTCCCCCCAGTCTAGTATATTCATTGCGTGCAGATGCTTTGTCGCGTGCGGTGAATGTTACTAGACTTAAGGTGACTAAACAATTTTTTTTCCACACCTTTGAAGCGTCTTTCTGACGCTTCTTTTTCTTGGAAAGTGTTTCGTGCGACATGGACGCTTTTAGACTTTTCATCTTCTGGTTGATTTGACTTAGTGGGCCACGCGTTTCTATTGCATGTATCTTTTACCTTTCATCTTGATCGTTCAACCAGATTTGTTGTCGACACGTGTAGTCATCTTATTTTATCTTAACCAGGTATAAATACTACCCCTTTTTTACTATTTCACTTTTCTACCTCTGTTGTTTTTGTCATCGCCACTTTGTTTTCTCCCTCTTCTTAAAAAAGAAGTTCATCCGCTTACCAGGTTAGATCTTGACTTTATTCGTCCGTCATGAGTACTATTACAGATATAAAATGCAATACAACCCAAGAGATGTTGATCCCCTTCCTTCGTAAGTTTCATATCCCTCCTGAGGTTCATCCGGAGCTTCCTTCACCTAATCACACTATGCACAAGCGTCCCCCAAATAAGATTGGTTTGTATACACAGTTTTTTGATTATGCGAACTTTCATCTTCCGCTGTCGATTTTCCTTGTTGACTTAATTAGGTATTATCGTATTAACATTACCCAGCTTTCGGTCTTTGGCACGACCAAGGTTTCTCATTTTGAGATCTTATGTCGTGCCCATGGTATTTCACCGACTGTTGGTTTGTTTTGTTGTTTCTATGTTAAAACAAAGAACAAAGGGTGGTTTTTTTTAGCAAGCGTGATGGTGCTCCGATGGTTTATACTAAACCCCTTGATTCTTTAAAGAGCTGGAACGATCACTTTTTCTGGGTTGATTGTTTTGCCTGTCCTGCCTTGTTTCCTTGGAATGCCAACAAGAATATTTTCAAGGACCGTATGCCTCAGGTTGACGAGTATAATGCTAATGATTACACAACCCTTGTTGCTCACCTTGCTCCTTTTCGGAAGTTACCTGAAGTGTTTCTTTGTTGGGTCGGCTTGAGCCGCCATTATTCTTTGGGCGAGGATATGTACTGTGAGTTTTTTTAATGATGATGGAACAAGTAAGCTTCTTCCTTGGTTTTGTTTACTGTTGTTCTTTTTCCACTTAATTTTTTAACTTGTTTTCTTTTTCTTGCAGTGATGAGTTAGCCTGATTATATTCAGTGTCCTAAACCTGCTAAGGTTAGAATGGTTGGGCGTGTCCGTCGTGAGGGAGAGCCCAGGCTTTTGGAGGCCACTGTTCGTCGTACAGTTCCGCTCCTTCCTATTGCTCCTCCTCTTACTGAAGATGAATTGGAAACCGGTGTTAATGCTCTTTTGGGTCCGAAGATGCTAATGCCAATGCTGGAAGTGGATCAGCCTTTGAGGCTTCTGATGCTGTTACTGAGGGTACTATTTCTGGTTCTTCACTGAAGAGGAAGGAGAATCCTTCCTTGGTTGCTGGGACATCTTCCGGTCCTGTAAAGAGATTATGTCCTGACTTTTCTCAAGGATTTTCTATTGGTAGCACATTTTCTATTGGTAGCACCCATGTTGTTGGTTTTCAAACTTTATTAGATAGTAGTGTTTTGGATGCTAAGGTTGGTTTCACGGCTGCCCAGACATTTCCCTTCATTACTTCTTCTATCTCGACGACCCCTGAGCGTGAGGTTGAATTTTATGTTGGCTCTTTTGTTAGGCATGAGCCTTTTATTGGTCCAATTCAAAGGTTTGTCATTTCTTCAGATTCTTCTTCTGATTGTAGTACCTCTGCTGCTGGAGCTGAGGTTACCTCTTTTACCAGGTCTGAGACTGCCTCAGGTGTTCTTGCCATCACTGTTGTGACGACGGTTTCGTTCCTGTTTCGGTTGTAAGGGATACCTTTCCTAATCCCTCCCCCTTTCTTAGTGGTTTATCCTCAGGTGGCGGTGCTGATCAGGATGTTGGAGGTCTTCATGGTTCTTCTGCTGGTCAACTTTGGCTAATGACATCCGGGCTGCTATTGGCCGGGACACTTTTCAATTACAGGAACGTTATCTTTCGAGCTGGAAGGTACTTAACGGGTCTCTTCTTGATAGCCCCTCGGACTGTCGTGAAGTTGTTGATGGGGTTGCTCCTCCCAAACTTTTTACTTCGCTTCGCGAAATAAATTACGATCGGCTTCTTTCAGAATTTAATGTTTTGTCGGCTTCGCCGCTGTGTTTTGGTTCTGAAGTTCGGATGCGTGCGGAGCATGATCTTCGGGAGAGAAAAAGGTTATCTGATAGGTGTGATCATCAAGCTGACTAGATTGTTAGACTGGAGTCCAGTTGTCGCGACGGAAGCTGAAGTTTCAGAAACACTTTCCTTCCGTAGTCGTGTGTCTCTTCTAGAAGCTACTGGGAAAGAGAATGAGGTCTTGCTTGCAAGGATCAAGGAACTTGAGTCTTGTATTGCTGATAAGGATAGTGAGCTTGGGCAACTGCGGTATGCGCGTTCTTCTCTAGAGTCCCGCAATGTTGAACTTGCTGAGCAGGTTTCCCCTCCCCCCCCTTTCTCTTTTTTCTTTTATCTGTCTTACTAAACATTTTTGTTTTCAGGTGCAAGCTTTGGATAGTGAATGTTCCAATCTTCGTCCTTGAATATCAGAGCTTGACCGTTCATGTTCATCACCCCGGGAGTCCTGCCCTAGTAGGTGAGTTCCTTGTCAGCTTCCGTTAATGATTGATTTGAAAGAGTTGGAAGATAAGAGAAGGTGCCCTTCATGATTGGTTAGCCCTCGTGGATACATGGTATTCCTGGATTGATCCTTTGTCTGTGAGAACTTTTACGGGCACAACTTGTATGTCCGGTTCCATTCAGGGTTCTACTGTAGCTGCTACTGTGTTGCTTATTCCTTCCTGTTCTGCTCCTCTTTCTGTGTCCGATTATGAGGTGTCAAATGTGTTTGAACAAGGTGATAATGTTGGTGACACGAGTACAGGTGTCTTTAAGCAATCTGGGGCCTCCTGACCAAGTTTGATGTAGTCGTTGTTGTATTTTGCACAATACTTTTATTTTACCGGTTTTGTGGTCTTGAGAGCGCGGCACTTTTGTTTGTAGACTATGTCTATCACATGTACATTTTGTTGTTTAAAACTTTTTAGTTTTTTCTATTTTAATCTTCACACTGGTGTGCTTATTGAAATAGTCTTAGTTGAATACTTGTGGGTTATTCGCCCGATACTGGATACGTATCTCGAGTAAAATTTGAGGTTACTCAACCTTTTGTTAGTCGGAATAACATTTCATGGGTCCTGCCCAAATGTATGCGCGTCTTACTTACATGTGTCGTAACTTCTTTAAAGTAAAAAAGGAGCGATTTAGAAAAATTTAAAGCAAAAGATGGTGAAGGTAGCTAAGCTTCACCTTTTTCATTCATGATAATTAAAACATTACAATAAAAAGGATAAATTACGATATCAACCCTCCTCTGCGGAGTCCGCGAGAGACGGGTTGCTTACATTTGATGTATGTAACATCTTTTAAGATTGCAGACGTTCTATATCCACGGAATTGGGTTTCTTGCACGGTCCTTTGGCTTGTACGCGCCTTTTCCTAATGCCTCCATGACCTCGTAAGGTCCTTCCCATTTAGGTCCAAACTTCCCTCCTTCTTCCGCATGGCTTGCATCGTTGTTGCGGTATACCAAGTCTCTTGGCTTGAAACTTGTGTTTCGAACTCTTGAGTTGTAATATTTTTCCATTTGTGCTTTGCTTTTTGCTTCACATATTGCCTCGTGTTCCCTTCTTTCTTCCAGAAGATCCAAAGTAATTTCCAAAGCCTCATCATTTTCTTCCATGTTTACTTCCGTTGTCCTCCATGTAGGCATTCCTATTTCAGCAGGGATGACAACTTCTATTCCATATGTCAATGAGAATCGAGTGTCTCCATTACTTGATTTGATCATTGTACGGTGTGCCCACAGGACATGCGACAACTCATCCATCCATTTTGCTCCTTTCTTCTAATCAAGATTTTATTCCTTCCCCCAAACTCCTATTTTCTCTTTCGACCGCCTATTTGCTTGTGGATGTTTAACGGAAGCGAAGTGTTGTTTTATGTTCAGTTTCTCGCACCAATCTTTGAATGGGTTATCTCGGAATTGCTTTCCATTGTCGGATATTATTTCTCCTATTAGTCCGAATCTGCACACAATATTTTCCCATACAAATTTTTTGATTTGGTTTCCTGTGATAGTGGCAACCGACTTCGCTTCTATCCACTTTGTGAATTAGTCTATTGCTACTATGAGGTATTTGACCTTTCCGGGCCCTCCGGGAAGGGTCCCTCAATGTCAATTCCTCATTTATGGAATGGCCATGGGGAAGTGATTGGAGTTAACTTCTCTTGCGGATGTTTCGGGACTGAGTCTGTGTACTTGAAAATCTTTGCATGCTAGGATCAGCTTCCGGTCATCCTCGTACTTGGTAGGACAATAGTATCCAATACGTAAGGCTCTAGCCACTACAGACCTTGTTCCAGCGTGCATGCTGCAGGACCCTTCGTGGATTTCTCTTAGCATGTAATTTGCCTGGAGGGGTCCTACGCAACGTAACCATGGCCCGAGAAAAGATTTTGTTGTAAAGTGTCCCGTTAATCACTGCAAATCTTTGCGACTTTCTCTTGATTGCTCTTGCTTTCTTTTGTTCGGCTGGGAGTATTTCCTTTGTCAGGTATTCATATATTGGGGTCATCCATATATACCCCTCTTCTTCCACTATTGCGAGCACTGCTACTTCCTCTATTGACTTCTGATTAAGTTCTTCTACTAGCACTTGTTTTTTCAGATGTGCAAAGCTGATAGACGCCATCTTGCTTAGGGCGTCTGCCTTCTTGTTTTCGCTTATAAGGACTCGCCCTTACCTTTTCCAAGTATTGAATCATTCCTGACTCCTTAACTACATATGTTCCGTTAACTTGATTAGCCACAAGTTTTGAATCTACATTTGCCTATAAATTTTTAACTCCCATTTGTTCTGCTATTCTTAACCCATCTATGAGAGCTTCATACCTAGCCTCGTTGTTTGTTGCTCCAAAGCGAAATCTTAAGGCACAAGTGAACTACGTACCTTCGGGGTCTGTCAGTATTAGTCCTGCTCCACAACCATCTATGCAGGATGAACCGTCTGTGAACAGGATCCATGGTTGTGGGAGTTCCTCTTCTTCTTCCATTGAGTCATCCTCTTCATCATCTTTTGGACGTTCTACTATGAAATCCGCCAAGATCTGTCCTTTAACTGATACTTTTGGCCTGTATTGTATGTCGTATTCTCTTAACTCAATGCTCCATTTTTGTAGTCTATCTGCGACTTCTGGTTTCGACAGTATTTGCTTTATCGGCTGGTCCGTGATGACTACAACTGTATGTGTCTGGAAGTATCTCTTCTGCCGTCATTTGTAGCATGCACCAAGGATAATACTAGTTTTTCCATGGGTGTGTAGTTGATTTCCGGACCTCGCAGGGCTCGGCTTACAAAGTATATCGGTGTTTGCTTGCCTTCCTTTTCTGTCATTAAGACTGTACTGACCGCTTCCTTTGTTGCCGCAAGGAATATGATAAGTTCCTCTTTTTCCTGGGGCGTCGTGAGTGTCGGGAGATTTGTTATCATCTTTTTCATTTGTTTAAAAGCTTCCTCCGCTTCCTTTATCCTTTGAAAATCGCTCTTTTTGTACACTTCTTGAGTGTTTTGAAGAAAGGCAATGATTTCTCAGCGGATTTAGCCAGGAACCTATTTAACTTGCCAATTTTCCATTTATTTTCTGAACGTTTTTAAGGCATTTTGGAGATGGTAGGTCTAGTACCGCTCCTGCTTTGTCTCGGCATACTTTAATTCCTTTAGTGTTCACGGTGTATCCAAGGAACATTCATTCTTTCATAGAGAAGGTGCATTTCTTAGGATTCAGCTTCATGTTGGTTCCCTTAAGGTTTTAAAGGTTTCTCCTACGTCCCTCAATATCTCATCCTCTAAGCGGCTTTTGATTACAAGGTCATCAACATACACTTCTAGATTTCTGCCTATTTGTTTGTGGAAAGCTTTATTTACCAGTCGATGGTATGTTGCTCCTATATTCTTTATCCGAACGGCATTTTGGTATGATAATATCCCCGGACTTAATGTTGTTTTTTCCTCGTCCTCTTTTGCCATTTGTATCTGGTGATAGCCCTTATATGCCTCCATGAAGCATTTGAAAGGGTATCCGCAGAGTGACTCGACTTTCCAGTCTATTTCTGGAAATAGGTATCCATCTTTAGGACATGCTTTGTTGATGTATTTGAAGTTTACGCACAATCTCCAAAATCCGTCATGTTTTGTTATAATCACGGGGTTAGCCAACCAGCTGTGGTAGTGCACTTGTTTCATGATTCATGCGCTTACGAGCTTTTCCACTTCCTCTTGGATCGCCTTGTTTCTCTCCGGTGCCTGGCCTATTTTCTTTTATCTTATTGTGGTGTGTCCCTCAAGTATATAGAATTTGTGCTCTACTATGTGCCTTGGGACACCCGTCATATCTGCTGGACACCAGGCGAATATGTCCAGGTTTTGTTTTAGTACGTCGCACAGTTTTTTGCGTCCTTCCATTGATAAGGTGTATCCAATAGTTATGGTTTGCTCTGGGTGCTCCGGATGGATTGCCACATTAATTTGTTGCTCTACTGGTTGATTTTCTGCTGTGGCTTGCGGTATTGGTTCAGAAACCATTGTGCATTCTAGTGAAACAATTTTGTTGCTTCGTAGTATGAGTACTCCTCCTTCTACGGGATTTTTACCATTCCATGCATTGTTGAGGGTACCGCCTGTAACTTTCGCACCCCTGGCCTTCCTATGATCCATTATATGGTGACTGGGATCTTACAACTACAAAGTTCATCCATGCGGATGTTGAGTGGTCATCATCGCCGACTTTAGTTAGCAATGATATTTATATATATATATACTAAATGTCAGGACCCAAGTTGTGCAAAGTTGTGTGCATTAAATGCAAACTTTGCCAACTTGGCAAGAATAGCCCCTGAGGTTTAAGTGTCGTTGCAAAGTAAGTCCTTTAACATTAATAATCTTTCGTAACTTGGCGAAAACAACCCACGAGGTTGAAGTGTCGTCAAAGTAAGTCCTTTAACATTAATAATCTTCGCAACTTGGCAAAACAACCCACGAAGTTTAAATGTCGTTGCAAAGTAAGTCCTTTAAGCAATCCGTGCATCATCGCGGGTTTTCCAACACTCGTTTGTCCTATCGACCATATTACCTCTCCGCTGAACCCAATAAGGGGTGTTGTGGCAGGTATCATTTGTTTCCTTATTTCTGGCCGGAGCCTTTTGAAACAATGTCCATATAGGATTTCCAAAGCAGAACCTCCGTCAATGTACATGTGGTGTATGATGTACCCCGATTTCTGCTTCAATTATAATTGGCCCGTCATTTCTTTCTTCTTGATTAGTGGCGGGAATGAGATGTTTGGTTTGGGAGAGAAGCTTTGTGTAATTCTTTGTCGCGTCACTCTGCTGCTGGGTTTGTACCATTAGGATTACGATAGGTTTATCCTTTCCGGATGTCTCTCCTTTTTTAAGCGTCTTGGGTTGGTCTTTTCCGCTTTTTGTTTCAGTTCTTTTATTACGTTTGACAGCTTCCCATTCTTGAGTAACTCTTCTATTTGTCTTTTCAGATGCATGCACTCATGTGTATTATTCCCTACTTCTCCGTGAAATTCACAGTACTTATTAGCGTTTCTTTTTGATCAGTGTGATCATTGGCGGAGGAGTTTTGAATTTCGCTTTTTCTAGTGCCAATATTTCCTTTGGTGTTTTGGAGAGGAGAGTGAACCTATCTTGCTTCCTTTCCGTCCTAAGTTGGTTTATGTATCATCCTTTCTTGAAACCTTGTTTCTGCCCAGGTTCGTGTGGCTTCAACAACACCTGAGGAAGCGACCTCTTCTTTTCATGGTATCCCGCGGCCACTTCTTCTCGTAGGAAGGATGCGGTTACCCTCATCATTTCATCTACCGACTTGGGTATTTTATCATGCAAGCGCTTGATCAACTCGGGATTAGTGATCCCGTGCATGAGACTTGAGATTTTCATGACTTCCGGGGCTCCTTTGACATCGCTGCTCTCTGCCTTGAATCTTTTCATGAAGTCTTCCGTAGTTTATCCCTCTTTTTGTTTGATGTGGTGAAGCTCCACAGGATCCTTGATGCACTTCTTTTATTGGAGAAAATTTTCTAGGAAGACCTCTTTCAACTAGTCATAGCTATCCACAGATTCTGGCGGAAGATCATCAAACCAAACAATAGCGGATCCAGTGAGCGTAGAATTGAACATGTGACACCAGGTCAGCATGGCCCAATGTTCCACTTTTGTTGTTGCTTGAAATTTTTTGAGATGATCTTCCAGGTCTTCACTTCCGTCAAACGTTTTCACGTTAGTAGGCATACGTGTTTTCTTGGGCATGTCAAAATAATGAATGAGTGGAGTGAACGGATCAGTCTTCTTGAATACCCATGGTCTAGCTAAGTCATCGTCATCGATAACCGACTTCTATTTTTTTGATCCGGACCTCCAGTACTCACCTCTGCTATCTTTACTCTCTGAAAGTTGGTCGGTCCTCTGCGAGTACGCCCGACTGTTTTCACGCCTTCCAGAATAAGGCTCTGTTCTTCGTGAACAAGAGTTATGATAGCCGCTTTCCTCCTCTTTTTGAGAGCCGTGACGGTTTGGTTTTCTGGGGTCTTCGGAGTACATGGAGATGCTTTTCTCCATGTCTCCTAGTTTGTGGAGCACATCCTTGCGCAACCTCTTAAACACCGCCTCTCGTTCAGCACCTTTCTTCTTGATGACCTAGACCGACTACGCCTTCGCTCGAAGCCTTCCTGTGTGTTCCGACACTTTGGAGACTCGATCTTTTTCATCAAATCCTTCCTTTCGGTCGGCCTTCTTGACTCAGAGTGCTGCGAAACCTCACGGAAGTCTAGCCGAGTTTTTAGTGCATTTAAGGCTTTGGCCCTTTCTTCCTGCTTCCGAACTTTCTCTGTCACAATCGGCAAGATCTGGTCATAATAGTTGTCACAATATTTCCTGGCGGCTGCGTCGGACGCAGGTCCCTCAAGTTCCACCAGAGTTGCGTTATTTTCTCTTCCCGCCGTGTTCCGCACCGCGGATACGGGAGCGGGAGTTGGTTCAGACCGAGTGCCCATGGTGAGTATTTTTCAATAACGCAGTTGTGTACTGGTCCCACGGATGGCGCCAACTTGTTAGTACAAAAAATGTGACGGGTTATAATGGGTGTTTATGATGCTTGTTGGATTGGGCTAACCAGCTGTTGATGAGCTAATGTTGTACTAATCCAAGTAGTTGATTGAATCCTTGCACAAGTGAGACTAAACCGTTAGCCTTACCGTGGGGACGAACCCCACAATTAGACTCCAACGTGAGAGTAAGTATGCATTCTTGTCAGAGATAATAAGAGTGTGTGTGTTATTATGAGAGAGAAAGTTGTACCTTGTGTGACGATTAGAACCCCTTTTATAGGCGAGGCACCGCTAGGGTTTCCCAACGACTCGCATATAAGAGTTAGTGGCCGGAGTTGGGCCCTTGTCGGGCAAGATCACATGGTAATCGCGGATGCGGACACAGGAAGCCTTTCACGGCCAGAGGTTTGGTCCGCTAAGCATCCTACGTGCGTCTTTGAGTCTCGACCACAGCCAATTTTGTTATTGGGCTTATTGTTGGTCCAGTGTCGTAGTTGTTTCATTGTTGGGCCTGGTCCCAGTATGTGTATAACACGAGTTTGGCCCAGTAGGCCTGCTATACGTCATCGTCATTGTCATGTTATATAATTCCAACAAGAATAACACTAACAGTCCTTATTAAGCTTATGTTAACGTTTTCCAAAGTGAATTCCAACCATTCGACACCAAACATGTAAAACTGAAAACCCCAGATTAAGAAAAGACCCAGAAATCCAAAGTGAATTCCTGCATAAACAAACCAAAATTTAATACTTCAAATCAAATGAATAACAAATAATATCGATGCCATTGTCGTAATTTTATAACCACTTCCTCAATCACGACTTATCATCACCCAAAACTAGCATATATGATTGAAAGTGGGAGATAAACGTGTAGGCTAGAGTGGAAGTGGGAGAGAGAACAGAGGAGAGAAAGATATGATGACGTATAGTCTATATCCGGGTCACGGACCCGACTAAAGTCAATACTAACTTGGCAATTTTACCGATGCGAGCGGGGCTAAGCCAACTAGGACGTTTGGGCTCATCCGGGCTCTAAGGCCCAAACCCGAATCTATTGATGGAATAGATCCGATATCTTCTAAATAGGAAGATAATCATTCCCAACCGATTAAGGCGGGATCGCGAAGGTTGAGGAACACGGAACCAACAAGGATTCCGTGCGTATATAAAGGAATTACATCCCTCGTTTAAGTGCGATCTAAAACCCTAATTCTCCTTAAACCCTAAACCGATTACTTACTCTCACGCGGAGGATAATCGTGGGAGACAATCCACGATAAGCCTAACGGTGTCTTTTGTCTCTTAGTGCGCGGGTCTCAAGCAACGATTCTCAATTGGTGCGAGGCGGAGCTCAAACAAGGCGTCCAACTTTTGCATCAACAAGTGGCGCCATCCGTGGGACCATTCACTAAGAACCAAGAACTAGAATGACGAAGCGATCGCAATCGAGACTTTCTTTGGAAAGAAGGCGCACGGTGGGTCAACTCCCAGCGGATCTGCGGGACAACCGGTCTTGCTAAAATCGGGATCGAGCCGAGATTCGGCCTTCCTGCAGTGGAACCGCTCTCGGGGACAACCCGAGGCAACAACTACCACCACCGGTGCGGAGATCCGCTGCGCACTCCTTTTACTCCACTCCAATCGGTGCTAGAAGCTAACTTCACAAAGCACCCGCGCGCTGCGATAAGAACAAGGCGTGTTGATAGAAGCGGATACCCACGTCCTGGGGGTCGTTCGAATTAGAGCCAAGTAGTTTTGTCTCTCAAAACTACGAAGCCTAACTATCCTCATGCAAGAGGAAGCAAAGAAAAGACCGGTCGGTCTGCATGCTCGGCTCGACTTTGGCGGAGTTTGAGACATCTCCACCGCGTCGTCGGAAGGAGAAGCGGGAGGGATAATCGCCGACCCCCAGTGTTCAATAGAATCGGAAGGAGAGTCGAGGAAGATGACACATCGACTCGCGACCTATGGACGAAAGTGAGGAAGATGAGAGGCGCACCAATGTCCACACTAGACTTGGTAGCCGCGAGTACAAGATAGGCGGGGGCGATATTCCCAGTGAGAGTCCCCAAGCACAAATTGCGGAGGCGGTCGGCGCAAGCGCCGAAGGAGAAGAACTATCCTCTAGTAATTCCTCGGACAACGAGGATAGTGAGGCTGGACATTGGAAATCCGAAGAAAAACCGTGACCAAGAAGAGGAGGATATGTCTCTCCCGTGGCGCGTCGAGAAGGTAGATCGTTCACTAGGCGCATCGGTGATTTCTCGAGAGAACAAAAGAGGCGCATGCCTACTAATGTTAAAACCTATGATGGAGCGGTGACCACAGCGATCACCTAAAAATTTTCGAATCGTATGACCATTGGCGGCCACAACTTGTATGGTGCCACATGTTCAATTCCACCTTTGGTGGAAATGCGCGGGCGGTTCAACAAGCTTCCCGCGAAGCATCAATGGCTTTGAAGAGTTGAGGAAGGCATTCGCCTAAACTTTACTCAACGAAAAAGTGTGCTAAAACCCCATTGAACTCGCTAGAGTCAAACAACGCCAAGGAATCCTGGCGCTTTTATGGGCGCTTCAAGGATGAGTGCATGCAAGTCAAAGCATGTCGAAGTACTCAAAATTTCAGGGTTCATGAATGGGATCAGCAACCCAGAACTTATTAAAAGATTGAATGACAGGATTCCCCAATCCTTCGATGAGGTTATGAAGCGCACACGGTCCTTTGTACAAGGAGAAGCTGCTGCGGCGGATAGCAAGAGAAGCTATTCAAACTACCGGTCACAGGAACAACCTGGGAGACAATCCACAGACCGGAATAGTAACCGTAACAGGAACTATCGCAACCAAGGGAATGGTCGCGACAATGACAAATACACCCGCTTACAAAATCGCGAAGGAAATACTATAACGAGGTGCTAACTTCCGAGACCGCCACAAATCGCACTCGGAGGATCGGCGTGTAGGGAGTGGATACTGTGATTACCACGCACAAAAGGGCCACACTACTAACGAATGTGTCCAATTGCGTCAGCTCATTGACAAAATGGTTAAAGATGGCAGATTAGACCATTTAGTCAAAAATATCAAGGAAGGGAAAGATAGGACAAAAAGCGGAAACAAGAAGGAGACACCCAAGGAGAAGGCCGACACCATCTACATGATACAATCATGGCAGCGGGTCACCCGACAGAAGGTCAGCTAGGAGTTTTCTCGAGGAAGTGAAATATCATTCCCAGCCTTAACTGCGGACAACGCAGTGATCGAGCCACTCACTATCGAGATTAGTGCGGGGGGGTCACGACATCCATCGCATGTATGTTGATGGTGGGCGTCGGCGGACATCATGTATGAACCTTTGCTTCAAGCAGCTGCGGCCGGAATCTGTGATCGGCTAACCCCGGTCGAGCAGCCGGCGGTTTCACGAGGGAAAAATATGGCCTATGGGAAAATCGATTACCGATCGACGCCGGAAGCGAAAAGCACTCCATAGCGGCTTGGATGGAGTTCATGGTGATCAAATCTCCTCGCCATACAGCGGCATTATCGGAGACCGGGATCTCGACTATCGCGCGGTGCCATCAACGGCGCGCGGGATGCTTAAATTCCCGGTGGAAGGGGTATAGTTACTCTTTACAATGCCACCGTGCGCGAGAGAATGTAACACGATTACATGCGAAAGCGGAATCAATCCGGGACGACATGCAACAAAGTTCCAAATCGAAGGTTGCGATTCACCGAATACCGAGCGAAATAGCCATCGGAGGGTCACTATCGGACAACGGCAAATCGGTGTGTGTGCGCTCACCGCAAAAGAACTTAGACATTTTGCATGGGGCCAAAACACATATTGGGGTACCGCGCTCAATCACGAACACAAGCTGCGAATCCGACAAGGGTACTCGCCTATCCGCCCGGAAGAAGCGCTACCAAGCCCGGGCGCTGGCGATCTGGCGAGTACACAAGGTGGTCGATCACGGGAATTATCGTGAAGTCTACTACCACGGTGGCTTTCTAACCCGGTAATGGTCAAAAAGCGGCGGTGGTGGCGAATGTGTGTTGACTTTCTTGATCTTAACAAAGCGTGCCCACAAGGCGCTATCCATTACGGAGATAGGCGGAAAATAGAGTCTCGTGCGGGTACCCATTGAAGTGTTTCCTAGATGCGTACAAAGGATACCATCAAATTCGAGATGGCTAAAGAGGATGAAGAAAAGCGGCCTTCCACACGGGCCAAGGCGTTCTTGTTACACAAAATGCCCTTTGGCTTGAAGAGCGGGTGCCACTATCGGCGGTTGGTGGATAGCGCTTTCGAAAAGCAGGTGGGCCGCAACCTAGAAGTCTATGTCGATGATCTAGTCATCAAGAGCCATCTTGAAGATGAGCTGTCGCGACATTGAGGAGACGTTTAAAACTCTGAGAGATCAACATGAAGCTGAATCCCAAAAAGTGCACATTCGGCGCTCCTGAAGGCATGTTCCTTGGATACCTGATTGAACCCGACGGTATAAAACCGTGTCCAGAAAAGACAAAAGCGGTCATCGAACTTCCTTCATCGCGCACATTGAAGGAAGTCCAATCTCTAAACGGAAAGTTGGCGGCCTAAGCGAGTTCCTATCAATCGGCGGAAAAATCATTACCACTTTTCAAAACACTCGAAGTGTATAAAGAAGGGTGATTTCAAGTGGACTACGGAGGCGAAGAAGCCTTCACTCGACTTAAACGACATCGGCAGCGCTCCCAACACTCGTCGCACCCGACCGGGGAAGAAGCGATCATGTACTTGTCGCGGCGATGGAGCAATCGGTAGCGATGCTACTAACGAGATAGGGATTGATACAAACCCTATCTACTTTGTAAGCAAAGCGCTAAAGAAGACGGAGATGAACTACACCGCCATGGAAAAATTAGTTCTTGCATTGGTGTTTCTTTGCTAAGCGGCTACGCGGTACTTCGAGCGCGCCCGATTGCGGTAATCACCGATCAACCAATCAGCGATTATCTCTAAACACGATGCATCGGGCCGACTCGAAGTGGAGTGTATTCTTTGGCGAACACAACATCTCTTACGAGACCACGCACGGCAATCAAAGGCCGATTCAGCGAGACTTCATCATCGAAAAGCCCGAGACGGCGACGGTACCCACACCAAATAAGGCGGGCGCATGATCCATGGATCTTGTTTGAGATGGATCCTCATGCATTGATGGTTCGGGGCGGGCCTTATCCTTACAAATCCGGAGGAATGGAATTCACTTACGCCTGCGCTTTGAATTCTGACGACAAACAACGAGGCGATCTGAAGCTCTACTCATTTGGACTACGCATTGCGGCTCGAATGGGTGTACATAACCTAGAAGCAAGCGTGGATTCCGGCTGGTGGCCAACCACGTGTTGGGCGAATCGTGGCTAAGGAAGATAATATGATCCGATATCTCGACAAGACCAAGACAACGATCAAAGGTTTGTGAGTTCACCATCAAGCGCGAGTTCCTAGGGGAAAACCGCAAAGGCGGATGCACTAAGCAAGATTGCCTCGACAAGCTTTGCACACCTATCAAAGCAAGTTCTAGTGGAAACACTAAAAGCAAGTCAATCTCGAGATGGAAGTCTCCACGATCATAGAGGAGGAAGGTCCTACATGGATGACACCAATAACGGACTTCCTAAACAAAGGAATGTTACCCGGGAGGCGAAGGAAGCTCGCGGGATACGGCGCCTGCAGTGAGATTTGAAATCCGAGACAACATCTTGTCGGCGCTCCTTCCTGCAACCATGGCTCCATTGTGTAGGCCCTTTACTGGCGAATTATGTCTGCGAGAGATCCATGAAGGTTCATGCGGTATGCACTCGGGACCACGATCCGTTGTGGCGCGCCATGAGATCGAGGATACTCTTGGCCTACCATGCACCGTGATCGCGGGACTTAATAAGGAAGTGTAACGATTGCCAAGTGCATAGGCCCGTCCCGCGCCAACCACAGCATGAGCTAACACCAATAACATCACCATGGCCATTCTACAAGTGGGGTATTGACATCGCAGGCCCTTTTCACATCGCGGTGGGGATTAAAATTCCTCATAGTTGCCATAGACTACTTCACCAAGTGGATCGAAGCAAAGGCGGTGGTAACAATCACTGGCAACCAGGTGAAGCGCTTCGTATGGGATAACATTGTATGCCGTTTGGTCTTCTGGGAAATCATCTCGGATAACGGAAACAATTATGTGACAACCCTTCAGGGGCGGTGCGAAGCTAAGCATCACGCAACACTTCGCGTCAGTTAAACACCCACAAACCAACGGCCTAGTGGAACGGGCGAATCGAAGCTTAGGCGAAGGAATTAAAACACGCCTGGACAAGCACAAAGGGAGATGGGTGGAAGAGCTATCACATGTTTTGTGGGCGCATCGCACCTCAATCAAAACCAGCACAGGAGATACTCCCTTTTCTCTAGTCTACGGGACAGAAGCCGTCATACCAGCCGAGATCGGTATGCCAACCATCCGCACTGCTGAAATAAATGTGGCAACTAATGACGACGATCGACGTATTGACCTAGATCTGCTGGAAGAAAGGCGTGAGCAGCGACTATCGTGAAGAAAATCGAAGTCAAGAATGAAGGGATACTATGACGCTAAGGTGAGAGGTGTCTCATTCGGACCGGTGACTTCGTCTATCGCGCTAATGATGCAAGCCACGCGAAGACACGGTAAGCTTGGACCGAAGTGGGAGGGACCCTATGAGGTTACTGAAGCACTAGGAACAGGCGCGTACAAGCTACGGGGCTTGGATGGTCGTGAATTGCCACGCACATGGAACATCTGCAACCTCAAGAGATGCTACCTATAGGAATGGCTACGGCCAAGCGCACAGACGCTCAGGCATTTTACTAGAGTACTCAATAGACAACTATGTATTTTTTTTTTTTTATTTCCTTAGTATTATGTCTTATTTTCTCAAAAACACTTGCAAGTATTAATAAAGCGTTGCGGTTTCTAGCTAACTCCGTGACACATTTCAATTTGTTACTTCCATATACTGTATGTCTTAACAACTTTTTTATTTTTGCCTACATGGCGTGCATGCAATATATAAACCCACGATGGTAAAAGGATAAGTTAACCTAATAAACAACTTGTTGAGTAAGAGGTTGCAAACCCATCAACGTCGGATCACGTATCCTTGTTAAACACCTTGTTCTCAAGGCGTTGGAATAAGCTTTGTGCGCCCCGACGGATGCGCAACAACGCACATGTGTGCGTTTAACAACTTTGGAACCAAGACACTTGATTCCTTAATTTGGTATTCTGATCTTTGCATATCATTAACATACGATTATGATGATACTTGACAATTTTTTTAAAGTATCTTAGGATCTTCATACATGATTATGGATTTCTTGTATTATTCACACTTGCATATACAGGTAACAACGAATACTTCTTTTACGCAAAGACAAACAGATAAGTATGTACATCACGAATTGCAAAATATATTCACAAACACTTAACAAAAGGAGATTTATTTCATAACTACGAGTTATTTCTCAAAGATAGTTCTGACACAAGAGACAATCTAAAAACTATGACTACGCTTCAAGGATGAACTACCAGCGCGACTCGTAGCATTCCCAACCCTATTCGGCTCTGCAACAAATCCGCGTCTCGGCGAGCCACGGTGGCAACACTCACGGGCACCCGTCGGACCAGGGAGGTCTTGCGCGCCAACACCACACATAACAGCCTTGCCCTTAATACCTTTCTTTTGAGCAAGCCTCGTCGCATGCGCTTCCAAAACTTGCTTCAAGGGGACCTCCCTTTCCAGGACAAAAGGATTCAGGATATCCCTAGGGCGCGCGAATATAGGAACGTGCAGTTGGGATGCATCGGGTCTAAGATAATAGTCTGGCTGCGCAACGGCTTCTCCACCGAGATGACGGGCTAGAGTCAGACCTGCAAAAATTACATTTATCGGATAGTCCTGATCACGCTCGGTTCGGCAATCTTGGGAGTTCAAGTCCTCATCTTCTTCATGGCGTGACAGTTATCATAAGCCTTGGCGTCATAATTAGGTACCGCTCAGCGGGTACCTTTAGAAGCTCGACCTCATGCGACTTCTCAATGGCTTCGCTTTCCCACGCTCCGGTAGCGCAACTACATCCCGAAGGAGTCAACAACCTCTTGCGACTCTAGGGTACTTTGACAAGGCGGAGCCCATGGCTTATGAGCCATCTGCGCTCGACAATGGTCGATAGAAGTTGAGGATATAACTCCTCGTCATATTCGAGCTTAACTTGCGCAACTTCTCCTCCACGAGTTTCAAGGCGCTTTTCACGATGGCGCCAAAGTCTTCAAGTTGGGAGGTCAGCGTCTTTACCATTCTCCAAATATTTCATGGCCCAATGGCGGAAGACTTATATCCAGCATGACCTCTGCGCTCTTGATTTATTTGGCACATCAACGCCATTTTCTCTTGGCGAGTTTTTAGCATACGATCCCATAGTCTCTGCTTCACCCCTAGCACTAGCCAATTCGCCTCCGGCGCGCATGATTCGTTGGTCTTCGGCACCTTGGCTAGTCTCTCCCGAATACTTTACCTTTAGCCGCGAAGCAAGTAAGACCAGATCATCGACCAGTTGCCCCATGGGCGCATCCCCAGAGGTCCCAGGCTCAGCGCTTTGGCTCTTCAGCCCATATGATTCAGCACGAATTGGACTTGATTGGGGGGGCGACTCTGCGGATTGTTCAAACCTACAAACATAACGAGAAATTCACAGTTATTCAATAATATCATGAGGCATTTCGGTACATAATCTTGTAAGGATACTTACGCAGGGATAGATGTGTCAGGTGATGGTGGGCGCGACGCCACATCACTAGAGGATGACTCCACACTAAACACCACCGGGCGCTTCTTCCGAGAGGTGGCAGCACCATCGCCACTGCGCTTCCTTTTGCGCTCCAATCCTTGACTTTCTTCTTCCTCTTCCACTTCCTCCATATGCTCCGCCGCTACGGGCGCAGGTTGCACTGGAGATGAAGGGACTGTCGAACTGGGCACACTCTGTAAAGGTGTTGCTTGTAGCGCAACGGATGAACTTTCCCCCGCCTCGCCTAGGTCCAACACTAGGGTACGCCCTGCCGCTGCAACAAGCACGGGCTCTTCTCCCTCTTTCAGTGGCCGGGTTCCCACCTTTACTTCGATTGGCTTCGTCAGTTGCACAACGCTGAACAGGTCCATCTCTGCGCAACAACAAAGAAATACACACAGTTCACGACAAGTACGAAGAACAAACAGTGAATAACTTACAGTAATGTAATTCAGCGAGTGCAAGCATGAGCACCCACCACGACCATCGGCGCCTAAGAAGATAGGAACTTCTTACGGTGCCAAAATAGTTCTTGCTCGGGCCAATATGCACCAAGAACTCCTCGGGGTAGGAGCTTATAGGGATGCGGTTCGCATTTATTGTTTCCGCATCCTCTGCATTATATGATCCAGGGAGGGGGCGCTCATCCTTTGGCAGTGTCCCCTTAGCGTAAAAATCAAAATGAGACGGAAAGCATGCGTCGTCAATCCAGAAAAAGGTTTCCCTCCAATTTCTGAGCGCGTCTAACTTTTCCGTATAACATTGGAGTGACCCAGGGCGCTTCGCGAAGGAAACCCACCCGTTTGACCACGTGGTGTGGTAAAACGCCCGGAACAGGTGGATTGTGGGGTTAATGGCCAATAAGTGGCAGTTCACCTCGAAATTAATTAGTTTTGCCGCACCTATACAGTGCAGCTGGGACAAGTGAATGCGGTAATAATTCAATACATCACTTAAGAATAACGATAGGGGTGTCGTTGATTTGCGAATTCAAAGAATCGCGTGTATACCCCAATCTTCCATCGGGAAATCCGCTATCGGCGCATTCGCAACCGGAACTTCGGATGTCTTCTTGTTGGGGATATAATAATCGGATGCAAGCTGTTGAAGCTCCTCTTCCGTTATATCGGCGTAAAATCCGATAATTCCTTAACCATGGTATTGTTTATAATAAAAACAAAAGCGCGGTAGCGATTACCTAGGGATATTTGGTATGAAGGCTTGGAAGTGTTTGAAGCTATGATAATGGCGGATAGCGTTTTTTACTATGTGTAGAAAGCGGTGAAAATGAAGTGAAGGGTTATATAATCTTCTTCCTCACGCGATGATCGACACGTGGATCCCACTAACCCTAAATATGTGGTTGGGATTGTTTGATGGGACACGGTGCGATAACCTTTCCCCGATTCGAGGTGCCCGTTTTCTTTATTACGGCTAGATACAATGTATCAAGAGGATATTTCTTTAGCTTCTTTGCTACGCTTTGTTTATTTTTCATGGACTACGATAATTAGTCTAGCATCCGTAGTTATGCACTGCGCATACTAGACGGGGGACATGATGACGTATAGTCTATATCCGGGTCACGGACCGACTAAAGTCAATACTAACTTGGCCCGATGCGAGCGG
This sequence comes from Chrysanthemum lavandulifolium, assembly GCA_022545495.1. Taxonomy (NCBI): domain Eukaryota; kingdom Viridiplantae; phylum Streptophyta; class Magnoliopsida; order Asterales; family Asteraceae; genus Chrysanthemum; species Chrysanthemum lavandulifolium. The sequence continues at coordinate 96,827,360 of CM040242.1, read as the reverse complement.
GGCTAAGCCAACTAGACGTTTGGGCTCATGAAGGCCCAAACCGAATCTATTGATGGAATAGATATCCGATATCTTCTAAATAGGAAGATAATCATCCCCGACCGATTAAGGCGGGATCGCGAAGGTTGAGGAACACGGAACCAACAAGGATTCCGTGCGTATATAAAGGAATTACATCCCTCGTTTAAGGTGCGATCGAAACCCTAATTCTCCTTAAACCCTAAACCGATTACTTACTCTAATCGCGGAGGATAATCGTGGAGACAATCCCATTGGTAAGCCTAACGGTGTCATTTTTGTCTCTTAGTGCGCATGTGGTCTCAGCAACGATTCTCAATTGGTGCGGGGCAGGAGCTCCAAACAAGTGTTTGTGCGTCCAACTTTTGCATCAACAAAGTGACTTATGTAACATTGGAAAAAATGTATTACAAAAAATTATTAAACGACATTTTGCTTGATTAGTGAAATAGTATTAAAACTGGACTTGACGTGACTTTATATAGCCCGATAAACTTGTTGATAATTAGTGTATAAACAAAAGCAGCTTTGGCTTTCACATCATAAGAAACCACCTTAGATTTTTGTTGGGTTCGCCACTCATAAATATACAAAGATACCGAAACTTGTTTTATTTATGTTGGTGTATGATGTGAACACGGATACATTTGATATAAGTGAAACGCAATTATCTTATATTCGTACAAGCTGCATGATCTTAAATTGCATAGTTCGTGGATCACTTACACTATAAATTAATATTATCGTAATAACTTCAATCAACTTGAAATAAATGGACATGAAGAATTCTTCAAGGCTTACTTTTGTTTTCTCAATTTTGTTCTACTTGCTTGTGTGGTTCACGATACGTATTTCATGAACACATTTTGTGTGTTTGTATACACATAACATAATTATGAATTATTAACGACTCCCCATAAATCTACGATGAAAACTGTTATTTGTCTTTAATAATATAACGTTATGATTACTTTTAATACTATTTATTTTTTATTTTTCTGTATCAGAAAACAAATTTTGTGTAATTAGCATCATCTTCAACCTATTTTCTTCATAAACTTATATAATGCAGTTCAAAGTCTCATATGGAGATTTCACCTTTGAGCTTAAACGGATGTTACATGATTGTATATGCCTATCACAAATTTAATCATTAGTTTTTCAAAATTAAAATTGTGATACACCATATATATTATACAAGATTTTATTTGATGTTGAAATAGATTATTCATACATAGGTTGTTCCTTATATATCAACTAACATTGTTATCGAGTATTCATCGTCACGAGGGAACATCTCCAATTCATCATGAACTCATATATCATTAAAAAAAAGGACTTCATCTTCTAGAACCATATTGTGCTTGAATCATCAAAATGATTTTTTCCAAACGTTGTAGTCATAGTCTAAGAGATATTCATAAAATCTTCCAGTTATGTTATTTTTGAAGTTTTGATGATAACTGGAGGTGTCAAAACCTTTAAAGTATGAAAAAATCTAAAAGGCGATAACGATGAAGAATGATTTGGGTTGAAAAGATAAAAAGACTCTTGCATCTCCAATTTTTTTTGTAGGGTTTACTAAATATCACAATTATAGATCTTTCTCACTCTTCACATAAATTGATATCTTTTCATTTTGTCCTCCACTGATATACATTGTTTGGAGTTTGGACATGTATGATAACGCAAATTTTTTACTTATTATTTGTTATCTTGGTGTATAGGTAGCATAAGGGATAAAATATTGTAAAATAAATGGAGAAGGGAATTGGTGTTGTCACGGAAAAGGACGTATAGCATGTTGGCCTGGTGATAATTCTAAAGCTTTTTGTGAGCACTTGTGTCAATAATCATATTTAAAAGATACATAGTTTTAAAAACTGAACGTGAAATAAAAAGCAACTATTGGTATGTCTCTTAATGATACATTATTATTGGTGTAAGTGTGTAATCTCATCTTCCTTCAATACAAAAATTACAAAATGCAACTAGCATATGCATAGATCTTTAATGTAATGTAATTTCATAACATGTAGTTTATTATTGATTGATCTTTTATGGATTTCGTGAATTTTCTAAATAACTTTTTGAGGGCGTTCTTTACATTAAGAAACTACCTAGGTGATCTAATAGGCAATGAATTATGTAGGTTTCAGACACCAAAGTCTATTGCTTCCATCTTCCATATAAGGTAAGTTGAAATGCTTCACACGAAGCTTGCACCAACATGCCACTAGAGTAGAAAATTTTAGAGCAAAAAAAAATGTAATCCAAAGTGTATTGATAAGAATAGCGCGTATGCAATCACTTCAACTATTTTTCACCCCCACATTTCACACAAACAAAAAGAATATACATAATGTTGGTGGAATGATGACCAAAGTCTCTTTTATGTTTTAATGATGACAAATATATATTCGAAAACACATAAGATCACGAACTATAGCCAAAAACCAAAATGCGCACCACTAGACCTAGTGGGCCAGCGCGCCAGGAACTGATCATACGTGTCTCGGTTTTTTCAAGTCGGCTTTAATTGACTAAGGTGCTTCTTTTAATACATGTTTGTCTATGATATTTGAGTTGTTAGGTAAACTCGCATTAAGAATTTGACTTAGAGATGCCCAAAACGAGTCCTCTCGTTTTAGAAAACGTCAATTCAAAAACTTGTTTTCCAAAGCCTCTAGCCAAGGCAAAAATGTTTTTTCTCAAACCTAGGAGACTCATACTTTTACTAGAACTTCAAAGGAAAGTATTCAAGTGACCATAATCCTTACGTTTATCTTTACTAATCACGTAAGGGGTTTACTTCCTTATTGGTCATTTAAGCCAAGGTCACTTTGCATAAATGCAAATTTCTTTTCTGTGAGATATTGATTTACTATGATGCAAAGCACTTGTCTTAACTGCACCAAGATGATTAGTGAATGATTTAATTATGACTTAACTAAGGATTATCAAATTTGAATACTTGAGTTTGAATTTTTAAATCCTTCTACATAAACATTCTCGTACATTTACTTACACACTCTTACACTCTTGTCCCCTACACCACAACACAATCCACTACTCATTCTCTTTGTCCCTTTCATTCCCACATTCCATAGAATCCTTTTGCCACATAACTATTACACCACCACAAATCAAACACATCACCACCCTTCCTCTCCAAGTTTCACTCATCTTCACCACATTCTCTTCTTCCTACATATGTAAACTTGGAATGTCCACGTCACTCTCCTACACAACTATGATCCTACAACTTCCTACATACTCTTCATTCACATTTAAATTTGAATCACCACACACACATATACATTCAAACGCCACTCACACACACTCCCACTCTCACATTGCCAACTCACACTCTTAAACATTTGCTTCTACAACACACTTCCCTCTCACACACCCACAACATCCATTTTTAGTTATATTATTTTGATGGATGCTTGTCCCTACTACCCAACATGCCAACTATACTTCTTCTTCTACACACTCACATTCTTCTTCATTCTTACGAAGCTTCCTCAACACACTACACTCTCACATCTCTTCCATTTGAATTTGAATTCAAATAACACCTCCCCCATACAACTCATCTTCTTACACACTCTTACAACCTCTTCATTTTCCAATGCTCTTCCCTCTCATAATCACCAACTTATTTGAATTTGAAATTCAAATAACACCCTTATTATAACTCATCTTCTACACCTTTTATGACACACTCTCTTACACACTTAACCTTCTCACAACATACAACTCATCTCACAACAACTACTTTTTGAATTTAAATTTTGAAATTCAAATTTAGGAGGCAAGTTATTAACCAACATCCAATGTTTAATGGTTCTCCTCTTTCTATTTTATATTGAGCCTAACTCCCCAACTATCTAGTTACACCACTTCACTACATATTTTAATCATCCAAACATTTGCCAATTGAGTTGGTTGACCTTATCCCACTTTGATTGTTGGAATGATATCGGAAAGGTCAAAGGTGAAGTGCACTTGGGGGGTTTAATAAGAGTGGAAATCTGTAGGAACACCAAGAGTCGGGACAAACTCTAGCGCCAGTTAACGCGCTTAGCGTCTTTCACAACCACGAGATCGCGAACTTTTGTGTTTTCCTATAAATACCCCCTCTTGTCTAGTTCATTCATCACCTCTTGCCAGTCATTCTTTCCCTCTTAATTCCTTCCTTTCAACCATCTAAGTCTACTATCTTATTCTGTTCTAACTTCTATTCTTATCATCTATTGAAAGAACACTTAATTTTGCAATAGATATTCACAAGAGCTTAATCCACTCTTGTGAATTGTGTCGATGATCTTCTTCTCTATACCTTTTATACTAGTTACGAGTCTCTATGTTATTAGGTTATCTCAAACAAACACATACACTTATAATTAGGGGTGTTAATCGGGTCGGGTTCAGGTCAACTCAGGTAGGGTCAAAGTCAGGTCCAAGGTAAAAATAACATACCCGAACCCGACTCTATTTGAACTCAGATTAGTTAGGTTCGGGTCAATTTGGGTCGGGTCTACTCGGGTTGGGTTCATTCGAGTTTGGGTCAACCCGAATACGAGTGAAATTGTCATAAAATTGGCTATTTGTTATTATTTAAATACATAATTTATAAAAAAATATATTAAAAATAAAAAAAAGCTTATTCGGGTCAAAAGGATCAACCCGAACCCGAGTTGACCAAAAAATTTTACCCGATACCCGACCCTATTTAGTACTCGGGTTGACCCGAATACCTGAATAACCCGACCCGAATAGGCTTATTCGGGTTAGGGTTTGGGTCGGTTTCGGCTCAAAACCCCTACTTATAATCATATTAAGTCTTATCTGGGTTGTAGATATCAAGGGAGTAATCAAGTCTTATATCTTGGTGATCGAGCTTAGACCGGGGAAGGTCTAGTTTGGGTTGACACTTTTGGTGGAAGTTCTTTGTGGCCTTAGTGGTTAAGTCGAATTGCTAGATTGTGGTGGGTGGTTTTCGAGGGTGGAATACCGTTGGGAGTACCTCTTCTTAGTGAGCATCTATCTTTATGCATATCGGTGGAGTGAAGTTTTAATGGTTTGTAATCCTTCATAAGTATTATACTTAGCGAATATTATCGGTGTCGTGGATTCACAACTGAACGTACAGATGGTATTGTTAGCCTCGAAAGAGTCAATCATTTCTCATTAGTGGTTAGTATGTAATGTTTATGAGTCTTGTACATGTTGTAATAAGTTAGTCTAGTGTCATCGGGCTTGGACTAGTGAATATATGTATTATGAAAGTGTAAAAGGACCAAGTCCAACATCTAGTCCAAGCCACGGCCTGTTAAAGGCCCATGACCCAACACAAAGGCCCCTAGGTTTGTATATACATACATTTGCTTCTCATTTGTGTGTCAAGTATGGAAACCTCTCATTCTCTCTTGTATCACCAACTTTTCTAATAATGAACTTTTTCTTTCTCTCTCCAACATCTCTCTACTTTTACATCTTATTCAACTTTCCTAGTCATGATTATGTGAATGATACTAGTTATAAGAGGACTTACAATTGGTATCATAAGCCAGATGATGACTTAGGTGTAACACCCCCAAAATTTGTACAACGGAAGCACACGGGGTGCTACTCAATTGGTATTCACAACACAAGATAATAAAGAAGGGAAAACATACTACGTTTAAATTTTATTAATCATTAAAGAATTTTACATTAAATGTCAAGTGCGGAAAATATGGCCCATATGTTTTAGTTGTCCCATAAAAATAAATCATAGTTTGTGTAGAAACACTTCAGTGGATAGTCTATAACCCTTGCCTTGCCATTACCTTGCCTGCAAATTAAACACCTGAGAAAAACATGCTAAAATTCAGCAAAAAGCTGATGAGTTCATAGGTTTAAATATTCAAACAGAGTTGGACCGATATCATAATCATTTCAAAACAGCTTGTGAAACATGTTACGGCACTAATTTCATGCAACCGAAGCTTAACCATAGTGTGCATGCTCTAGAAGCATGTAAAATAAAGGTGTTGCAAGTGTTGAAATCCCAAAACACTTGAATCTCGACATGATATACGTTCAGTTGCCTATCCGGTCAATCCTAAAGGGAGTTACCCCCAATAGATCTATTTATAGCATTCGCGCTTCCCAGCAAGAATTTACGGTTCATGAGTTTGGCCAAAAATGGGGATTTAAGTGCTTAGGCCACTCTACGTAACAGTTTAAATAAACATAAGTTTTGAGTTGGTCCATAAAAGTGTTTTGCATGTTTCTCACCCCAAAGTTTATGAAACAGTTTATCAGATAAATCTGGGGCTATAAACTCACCTCAGCAAAGCAGTCTGAAGTGACAGTCAAATAGTGATAGTGGGCAGCTCCGACACGCAACCTAAATTAGTACGGCAAGTTTTAGTCTTTGTTCCATGATTAAGACTCGATAAAGTTTAAATAAACTTTATAAGGTTTTCAATGTTTGTGTTGTTGTTGCTTGCGTGGCATCACTTAGTTTAAAACAGTTTTCAAAAGTTTGAGTGTATTGGCTTATGGAAGTGTATACGAAGAAAGTATGTCGAGGATGAACGAGGCTTCGGTTTGATGATAACCGAATGACGATGTGCAAAATAAAATAGTACATATGTTATAAGACGATACGGTTTGAACGAAGAAGATATGTGTGTATATATATATATATATATATATATATATATATATATATATATATATATATATATATATATATATATATATATATATATATATATATATATATATATATATATATATATATATATATATATATATATATATATATATATATATATATATATTCATGCCATTTGTTTTAAATAATTATATTTATTTTAAAAGAATGTTTAAGTACTAAATTAGTTTAAATCAAATGGGTACTTAGAAGTACAATGTAAGTGTTGATAATAACTCAGGTTCAACTCCATTTTTTCATTTTAAATTCTCAAAACTAAACTACGATTGCGAAATTTAAAGATTTTGGGTGATAGCCTCTAGTTCATTTGACACTCTTACGCTATAATGAATAATGTAAATTAATAGATAGTCTTTGTTCATCAAACACCCATAAACAAAACAACCAATCCCTCCTTCAAATTGTAAGGAATTTACCTTCATTAGCAACATTGTGTAAGCGTAATAGAAAACCACCTGTTTAATCATTCTTTTGATTTGATAAAAGAGACTTTTTATTCACATTTCAAACGCATATTCCTTCTTTTTAGAAAAATGTCTTCTTGGTATGGTTGTTTAGGTACATTTATTTTGCGACGAAAGAGAGGACTACATATACGTACACAAATATCTCATAAATCAAAATTATTGTCTAAGAAAGGACCATATAAGCACCAAACCTGGTGTGAATGGCATTGGAGGTGCCTTAAATATAATACCTCTACGGATATAAATGCCACAAAAGTGATATCCGATGGCCATGTCCGCACCTTAACCTCTCCATATTTTGGTCTCCTATTTCAACGTCCTCCCATTTAAAGACCTATAACATAATATGATTTCATAAGGTTCATTTTTCACTTCATGATTGACAAACATTATATGCAATCATTATATAACCATTCCCGTCCTTATCAAAGAACGAAAATGCAGATGCCATATTTTCCTCATGCAATTCAGTAGTCACTAAATCCATACAATAAGACTAACCCAATTCAGTAATCACTAAATCCAGATCAATACAACTATTAACATACTAAAATCCATATCAATACAACTATAATTTACAATTAAGCAAAAAAAATCAATATAAATTAAATCAGTTTAGAAAAAGTTACATGTTGTTTATAAACTGCCAAAATCATCATCTATCTAGGTAGGTATCGCAACAACCTAAAAAGAAAACACAAAATCAAAATATATATATATATATATATATATATATATATATATATATATATATATATATATATATATATATATATATATATATATATATATATATATATATATATATAAATTAAAATACGTAAACAAAAATTTAATACCTTTCTTAATAAATTGAATCGAAACACAATTATATTGATGATTAGAAGAAAAAAACACACATCAAAATAGGTATACCATGGGATTTAAATCGGTCCCATAGAAAAACTTCAATAGATGCGATAGTTACTGGCATAGATCGAATGTTCAAGGGGATGACACATTGAAGGAATGTTGTGTTTGAATCGGTCGAATCATTGCATGATTCAAATATAAAGGGATGTTGAAAGTGTAGTTTCTTGAATCGGTGATATGGAATCGATTGAAACTGAATGGAAGTGATTTTGAATTGAAACACAACTGCTTGTTGGAGAAGAATTCATTGGATGGTTTGAATAAAAAACAATTGATTGAATTATTTTAGGATATGATTGTTACCATTATTCAAGAAAAACGCTCCACCAAGTTGAATTATAATAATGAGTTTACTAAAATATGAATTCATGGGAGCGTATTTTAGTTGGCTTTGCCATTCTATGATACAAAACCAAATGCAGTGGGATGTTTGTACATTGGTGCTAAATTAGGAATTTACACGTCACAACATTAATTAGAATTTTAATGCTTGTGCTTAGAGCATTTGTAAAAAACCTTGTTTTATTATATAGTACTAGGCGAGTACCCGTGCATAGCAACAGAGGTTCCTATCGGCAGACAATTAACGATATGCGATATTGTGGTAAGTGTTTCATGTAACGTTCAAAATAGAACGTGAAAATATCAAAATGTGATTGCAAACGGTTGTAACATGCAATAATTCAACTCGATCAAGCAAAAATTATCAAAAAACATATTAAACCATTTAGTGAAATGGAAAATAAAACATTACATCAATTGTGAGATAATAATTAACGATGCACGTTACTCGCCATGTAAAACTTCTTGGTACACGACATTTGTAGTGCACTTTTATAGCAATGCAACTACACCTTGATTTAGGGGATCCTCACGACTTGGTTCCTACAAAATATACTTTATTAGTCAGAAGGAGGATACAATTCCAAAATGACATGCTAAGAATCCGTTACTCAATAAGACTATATTTGAAACAATTAGTTGTCAAAATGTTAAATAAAATGACATAATATTTGTTAACTATCAGCTATTGAACCAAACCATTTTGAAAAACTTGAGGTTATGGATCATGAAGCATTAATTGAAATCTTCAAGCAAAAATAACAGAGACTACTTGTTAATAACTTCTTTGTGTAAATAAACAAAAAACTAATTGTTAATAGTAGTAATTTTTTGGCTATACAATGACCAGTTGGTCTCAAAGCTCAATTTTCAACAAATGTTCACAAGTTTCGATTAGCATATCAAATTACAATCAATTTAAAAAATACATTATCATTAAAGCAAGATTGCTATTTACTACACGAGTTAATGGTCATATATATCTAAAAATTAGACGTGACAATTGTTTTGGCAAGTAGTTAAGTTGCTAAATGCTAGCATTAGTTTAATGAACATATTAATCATTTTATTATTCACGTTCACACCATGCATATATGGACATTATTTCAACTTAATTAGCCAACTTTGTGATGTAATTAAAGAAAATCATTGAAGTTTTGTAACAAACAACCAAAACAATGTGAATTACATAAGAAGTTTTGCATGATATGTATAAATAATTGTCTAACTTAGAGTGATATCTTTACATGCATTTTCATTAAATCATTGCCCGTATTCTAAATTTGCATAATATGTATAAATCATTGCCAAAGCACATTCAATATCGATTGGTCTTCATTTAGCATGCATGATGAATATTATGACCCAAAATATAAAGTGTCTTCATTTATATAGATATTGGTTGTTTGATTATAGATTTTCCTAAACTAATGGTCAATTCTATTAAATGTATATTCTCGTCTAGTAATAATAACAACACAAAATATTACCCTGAAATATCACACAACATATTTATCCCAAATTTACATGTAGTAGGAAAAAAATAGCACATAAAAAAAGTCACAACTACACTTAACGTTAAACGTTTGAAAAATCACAACTTAAATTTATATAAGAATAACATAAGTTTTTTGATAATGTAAACATAGTTGAAAACAATGTGCAAGTTTATTATGTCCAACAATGACTTGATCTCTTTACGAACCAAGTCTACCCATATCCGATCCATTTTAGCCGTTGTAGCTCCGGCAAGTTGTTCGACATCAACATGAACATCAATAGATAAGAAAGGTACCTTAAGCCTCCATAGCAAAACAGGTCATGACAACATTGCAGCAGTTGCCAACTGTGTGCCAGCCGCCAACTTCATTTCACTTGTCTCTATTCAAGAAAATAATACAAACCTTAAAGAAAAGCCAACAATATCATACAAAAGACATACTATCAATTTGTTACACTTAAATCAACTTTTTCTTCTCACCAAGGTCTGAAACAATTGTCTACTTTCATATTTCCATAGATGTGGACTGTTAATCGGAACAATCACATGACCTCCAAACATAGATAACAACAACAGCAGGTGCAACAAACTATATAAAATACCAACCATGTTCCCCAAAATCGAAATCGCAATTACAATACATGTGCAATATCATCACCAATCCATCAACACATACGTTAATTGAACACATAAAATTAGTAAGTTCTTAATCCGTTTCAACTTTTCTTGTCCAAGTTTTCAAAAGCTACTTAGTGTCAGTTTGTATGTCAAATATGATTACAAAACAATTTATTGATTAGATTCTATATGTACAGCCGTCTCACCAACTTGCTTTTAACTTATGTTTAAAATGGACCATCGAAAAATACATCTTAAATTGACCCATTCAAAAGTAAATTGCTTAATAAAATAACACACAAACCAAAAGTAAACAAACAAATCTGCTAAAGCAATACACAAAGTTACAACAAAATTTACATAAACTTTTATCTTATAAAAGTGTCACAAACTGAATAAAAAAGTTCTACTTTATTAAGTTAACCTTACAAAAAACATAAACAATAAAGTTGGAATAAAATTTTTATAACAAACCTTAAAAGAAACCATTTTTCCTACAACAGTTGCGGTTCCCGGTGGTAGCAGTAAGGAAGCGGCGGCAACAAAGGAATATTCCGGCAAGGGCGGCGTTGGACGACTCCAAAAACTCAGATCTACAAATAGAAAATATAAATCTAAGAATAAAAACCTTTAAAACTTGTTTAATATAAAGATCTACTAAAAAACTTAAAATAACCTCAAACCTTGAAAACACATTCGTATTGGTGGTCGTTCTTGGTGAGTTGGTTGTGGGTTTTCATGGCTGATGGCTTTCGGGTGGTGGTGAGGGATTCGATGGTGGCCAGTTAGCGGTTGTGATGTGGTGTTGTTGGTTGGGGTGGTTGACGGATGTAATGGTTGGTGGTTGCGGATTTAAATAGTGGTAGCAGAGGTGTGTGTTTTAGGTTACAGAAAGAGAAGTGTGCAAGTGTGATTTGATTGGAATACATCCATGTTGTATTGGAGTACGACCATGTTTCATGCAATAGTTTATTTCAACCTTGCACTAAATTTTTATTTGAAACGCCAACCTATATCATAGTTAAGTTGCCGTAATCATTTCCTTACTTAAGATTTTAAATATTTCAACATTTTCACACATTGACCATTGTTGAAAATTTCAACTTTTCCACTTGGCCATAAACTCTTTATATGTAGTTAATATAAATATAAAGGCACGTTTGTTTGGTGGGTTGGATGTAGTAATTGGGATTGATGGTAAAAAAAATGGTTGTTTGGGGCAAATAAGTGGGCCCCAAGATTAGGATACAATGCTTAATATCCGACATGTTGATTTCCCACTAACTTGGCTACTTTTTTCTCTCTTCCCATGTTTTTTACTTTTTTTATTATTTTATTTGTCTTCTAGTTATAAAAGTTTTATTTTTCACGTGTGGATAAAAAGAAAGTTTTCTTTCTCACCTTGTTAATACAAATAAACCATAAAAATGTTTATTTATATTTTACGATCTTCTAATGTTTTGTGGATAACAAATGTAAAACCATTTTAACGAAATAAATAAAATACGTAAAAGCTTTTAGCCAATAGTTTACTAACACACTTTTACTAAACATATCAAAACCATAAAAACATGTTTAGTTAAATAAGTTATATAAAACCAAGGACATTTTTATAAAACACTTACAAGTAATATTATTTAATTACATTTTATAAAAATGTATATGTACTTTGTATATGTTGTATTGGGTAAATAATGGGTAAAAACTAAAGTCCATAACCCATGACCCATTGACTAGGTATAATGAATCTTGTTGGGTAAGAACCAAAGTCCATAACCCATGACCCATTGCATGACATCATGCATGGAGTCATGTTGGATATTATCCATGATCCATGACCCAAAGTCCATGACCCATGACCCAAGATCCATACCTATTGACTAGGTACATTATATCTTGTTGGGTATCCCTGATCCAAAGTCCATGACTCATGGTCCATAACCCATAACCCGGTTTGCAAACCAAAATCCGGACTAAGCTGACCCAAAGCCAGATCCCTGGAATTGCACTGGTCAGATCCCTTGGGTGAGGGATTCGCCAGAACCGTGGGATAGTAGGCTTGTTTTGCCTAGAAATAGTGAGCCATTTCTCTCTTGCTCACTACCCCTTTTAGACATACTTTCTCTCTATGTTCTAACCTCTCTAACCACAGATCCAAAGGATCATTCTATGTAGTTTTATCTTTGTGTGATTCTCTAGGTTCCTCTTAAAGGCGAGATCACCACCTCTTGAAGACGTGCAAGCTCAAGGTCATGAGTTGCTAAGCTTCGTCATCATCAAGACCACTGAAGTTTATCTTGTTGATAGTTCTTTCCTCCCTCGATATTGTGTCGTGTTGAAGGCATTGGTGTGAAGTGCCTAAGGTGTACATTCGATATGGTGCGTCGATGTACAAGTTGTGTAGTTTGGGTTATAGAATATTGATATCCTTTCTAGTATTGTAAAAAGGTGTGTCTCCTTTAGGTAGTTGTGTTGGGTAGTAGTGTTGGGTAGTAGTTCCTCCTTTGTAATGGAACTCGGTATCTAGCCTTGTACCGATAAAGTGTGGGCGACGTTGTGATAGGTTTGGTTCTACATCGTGGAAGAACTCGGTGTCTAGCCTTGTACCAGATAAAGAGTAGGCGACATTGTGAAGGCTTCTACGCCACATTAAGGAGCTTGTGTTGTGTAGTGCTTAGAAACTCTCGAGTTGGGTACTCGGGGAGTGGAGTAGGGCAAGAAAGGTGTCCTTGTAGCCGAACCACTATAAATACTCGTGTTGTGTTTTGTGTTCCTTCACTATTTATCTTGTGCATTACTTACTTATATGTTCATCTATCAATATCCAACACACGATCTAAATGGATTGACATAAGTCGATCTAAATACTTTAAAACAAAGTTTTAATCGGCAAAACTATTTAACCCCCCATTCTAGTTTTTCACACACCTAATATTCAAAAACTTGTGGGCCTAATTATTATAAACTCAATACCAATTTATGTCCTAATACATAAAACAAACAATTTTTACATTTTCTCTCTCTTTAATCAAATCTAAATCCAAATCCAAATCCTAATCCTAAAACCATCTACAAACCAAACGAGCCCTAAATATCTTAACTATATATAAAAGAAAAATGATCAAATGTTGAAAAGTGAAATGTTGAAAATGGTCAAATGTGAGAGAAATTTCTTAACTACTAGGCGAGTACCTGTGCATAGCAACGGAAATTCCTAGTGATAGACAATTAACGATATGCGATATTGTGGTAAGTGTTTCGTGTAACGTTCAAAATAGAATATGAAAATATCAAAATGTAATTGCAAATGGTTGTAACATGCGACAATTAACTCAAGCAAAAATTCTTAACATGTATCAAAAAACATATAAAAACATTTAGTGAAACAGAATATAAAACATTTATCAATTATGAGATAATAACTAAAAAGGTTACCGTTTGGTGAAGTGCTAATTGCACTACCTGTTATACAACCGTCATCGACACCCTTATGAAAACAACTCATAGTACTAAGATCCAAATGGTGAATCATCCTGTCACCACCTGTGCTTAATAACAGTTTCCCCTTATTTGCATTAAGCCCTATATCAATATTCAATAAAAAAAAACACGTGTTTTGTGCCACATGAAGAAAATCAAACCCAATAGACTCCAATACACACAGTTTTGATAATAGTGCATCAAACAATAAAAGAGAAACATCTTTTTTCAAATATAAGATCAGTGTAAATGCTTTCAAATCATGTTTACCTTGAGATACGTGCAATGAAATCCTTGATTTTTTTGTTTCTACGGTTTTACCCACGGACACATACCATCAAAGAAAACCTATAGAATAAAGAAAATGTACAACAAAAAGAAAACTAATGTCATAGTCGAATTTGAATTTTTTTTCTTAGGGTAAAAGGGACGAAACCCTAGTAAGTGGTAAATATATTGACAAACAAAAAAATTACAAGACAAACTTCATATGGACAACCCCATAAAAGTTAACAAACCATGACATGCCCAAAACATGCTTCAAGAACATGACTAAAAATAATAACGCTCTACAATAACTAAAGTTATTACAAGTAAAAAAACCAATAAGAAAATGACTTAACATAAATCTCTTAAGCTTCAAAAGATGACCAGTATCAATCTCAATCAAAAATTCATTTGTAGTCTTCACGTCATTACTCATCTTCACTTCATTAGTAGACAATTGAGCCCAAGGCCCAAAAGATATAAAAAATCCATTTGTCCAGATATAAACGAGAAATTCCAAATACACCTTAAACTCCATTATACTCGTAAAACCATTACCCAAACACCATTTAAACAACAGATAACAGCCATTAGCAGGAAAAAAAAGCAACAAAACCAACTCTTTTCTTATCTTTGCTACAAATCAAATTAACATCCTATTATTACTAAAATAGCAGCAATGCCAAACACTCAGCCCACAAAACTCACCATAGTACTAAAATAGCAGCAATACCAAACACTCGTTATTGTTTCTAAACATATAAATATATCCCAAACATCCCTTCTGCACCAACACCTAGCCATTAACAAGAATAAGAGTCAAATTTCCCTCCTTATCTCTCCATTTAAACCAATGCCACTCAAACAAAAATGTAGCATACCCAAAGATAAAAGTCATAACCTCTACATTTTGCCAAGACCAATACAATTAACTTATTTCTATGTCTGATGAGTGTGTAAATACTCATCATTTTTGTACAAAATAAACTGCAAAATCATCCGAAAACACTCTGAAACACATCAAATGATCAAAATATCACAAATCGTGTTTTATGTGTTTTAAATGCAAAATATCAAAATCGATGAAAACATATCAAATTTGCAAAATTGCGCTTTAGTCCCCAAGTTTATAAAATTGTCAAAATAGTCCCCGAGCCAAAATTTCAAAAGAAAAGTCACCAAAGGTCTTTTTAAAATTCACAAATGGTCATATTTGGTCCTTGGTTGAGAAATCTAAAAGTTTTGAGAAAATTACAATTTAGTCCCTGAAAATCCAAAATGTTCAAAACTAGTCCTTGGGAATTTTCAAAAGTGTCAAAACTAAACCTTGGACTATTAAATATTGGCAAAACAAACCCTTGGATCACTCTTCATAATTTACAGATCGGGTCCCTCATCTTTCAAAGATTTACAGGTTTGGTCCCTTGAATTTCAAACATTACACAAATGGTCCTTATGTTAATATTTCTACAAACCATCCGGACGTTATATAAAATCCCAAGCCCAACCTAAACATCCTTGGCCCAATCCACTTATTATCCAACCCGGCCCTTTCCCTTGACCCGAATCCAACCCAAACCCATGTTTAAACAAAAACACCCCGCCCCCTAAACCTGTCATCCCCGACCATAGTGTCTGCTATCTCCCCCCTCCTCCAGCCACCTAAAATCACTCTACTACACCCATTGTCCCCCCCACCTCACCTACCCACACCAATGCATTTAATACACCCTTCCCTGTCTCTAAATATGAGAACCAAGTTTTCCCGCCAAATCCTCTCAATGGCCAAGATCACTTTTTTATCATCCAAGGGCCAGGAATGAAGGTGGGATTTGCTCAGACCAGAAAAGAGAAGCTATTGGAGCTATAAAAGAGAAGGAAGAGAGAAGTTTCATGGTAGCTAGTTTTAGAATTCTTCAATGTCGTTTTTTTTATGTATTAATCAAATGTTGTAGTTTCAGTATTTTTGTATTTCAATTAAGTTAAAAACATTATTGAAGTGTACTTTTGAGCCTCAATTCAAGTTTTATTCAAGTTCTAAGTTTATTTGGTCACTGTTACAATTTTCAGTTTCAAATCCTTATGCACAAGTGTTAGTAGCTTATTCTTAAGCTCATACAAGCTCATATAAGCTCCTTATATCTTTTGATGAGCTTATAATTAAATTTTAAGCAAAATTGTGGGTTGGTCAATGAAAGTCAACTGTATGGAGAAAATGGGTCAAACAGGTTTGGAATTGGAAATGTGGGTGATGCAGTTTGGTTTTGGGTTGGAAATAGTTTGATACATTGATCTTGGGTTTGTTTTAGCTTGCTATACCAGCTGGGCTCATATGAGTAAGTTTCCAACTTTTCAAGTTTTAAGTCAGATTTTGCATCTTATGCTTGTTTATGAATTTGTGATCACCATTAGTTTAATCCAGTCTATTTAGCTTTATTTATGATATTTAAGCTTAGATTGATCCTTATTACAAGTTTGTTTAAGGGTTTAGCTCATTTTGATTGCAACACAGGTAGCTAAAGGGTGTTTGGATTTGAGATTTATACTGTGTTAGAGGGTCTTGCAGTGATAGGTTTTAGTTGGTTCTAGTCCTTGTAGTCCATTTTAGCCAACACCTGTCATTAACTTGTGCATACAAAGTTCCAAAGTCAAATTTCACTCAAACCTGTCTTGATCACACCACTGTTGGCATTTGAGGATTGCAGGCCATGGTTTTGTGTTTAGAAGTCTTAAACAAAGTTAGCATTAGTCTTATTTCATCAAGATATTTCATTTCCAGTCTGCAAATCATGATCAAAATCCAGAAAAGTCAACTTTTCATTTCTTGTCAAAAAGTCAAAAATTTGCAAAACCTGTTTTGAGCCAAGCTAGGGGGAATTTTAGTGAACTCATTTCTGAGTTAAAGTTAATGAAACTTGTAGCTTTTAAAACTTCGGTTGGTCTTAAATCTATTCACCATTTTTGAAGATTTTTGTCAAATTTTCATAAGCTTCAAATAAGCTTATGAATGTTGTCCTAGTTGCCCTGCTCCACCTCTCAGTTTAAACTGAGCTTTTCTCAGATTTGTGTGAGCTTGTACAGGTCTTATAAGAGCTTTTCCAAGCTTGATTTTTGGTTTACAAACACTCACCCAGGTCTAGGTGAGATTCCATCCTTTGCTCTTTAGTTTCCAGCTTATTTGAATGCTTATTCTTCTGCCTAAACATGCCCCCTCACAACTGATTTCTGCCATAAGTTCAATTGCTCAAATCTGTTGCAATTGCTAATCAGAGGTCATGGCTTGTTTTTTTCTAGTTGCATTAGAGTAGCTTTAGCATATTAGAGCTTCTCCTTTGGTTTGGTAGCTTGTGGATCCCATTTGCTTATTCAAGTGCTTATTCCATTAAGCTCTTGCTCATCAGTTTCAGATTCTGCCACACAACCCCATGTTTTTCCATTTTTCATAGATTCCTTTTATTATTTTAGAATTTTCCTGTAATTTTCAGATTTTTCCAAGTTGTTTTGCTATTTTTCTTATTTTAAATTAGTTTTAAGTATTTTTAAATAGCTTTTAATATAAAAATTCGAAAAGTATCAAAAAATAATTTTTCATTTTTATTAAGTTAAGATAAATATAAAAAGCCAAAACATATTTTTCCATATTTTCTTAGTTAAATTTGTATTTTTAAATAATTTAATTAGTTTTAAATAGTTTTAATTCCTAGAAAATAGAAAAATAATTAAAAATACAAAAATAGTTTTGAAAATTTATTTTGATATTTTAGACTTTTCTAAGTCTTAATTTTATTTTTCTAGCTTTATTTCCTAATTTCTTGCATTTTAGGTAATTATTAAATAGTTAAAAATAGTTTTAATTAATAATAATTAGATAATTAGTTATAAAATAATTTTCTTTTTCTATAAATTTTCTTTTATCATTAGGATTGTAAAATGTATTTTTCATATTTTAGGATTTATCTTGTGTAATTTTCACGTTTTATTTCAGACGTTTACGTAATTTTAATTTAAACGTAAGTTTTAGTTTTAAGTTTTAAACGCTCATCATTTTAAATATAGTGATAGCGCTTATTTAATATTTTTAATCTTTTAATTTCCTTTAATTTTCAATTTAGCCCTTGTAGTTTATGTCCTTTTTCCGTAGTTATAATAATTCTCAATCTCCTTTTCCGCTCAAATCTCGCGATCACTTTACGCTTGATAATCCATTGCATAGCTCATTTGGGACATAACGACCGGGAAACACTATACCCTTAGATCTTCATTGCATCCGTGCTTGTTGTTTTAAGTTTCTTGTCATGCTGAGAAAACTTGACGGTTTGCGCAGATCAATGTCTATGTCTTATTTCACTCAAACAAAAAAGGTTAATATGTCAATCTGTAAGGTTCGATACTAAATAAGATATAGATAGTTAATGAAAATTTTAAAGGGTAAATATACCTTATTTCTTCCATGGCACAAACTGCACTTTACCACTACCATTCAATTGTTTAACATGAAACTCCTATAAATTTGCATTGATCACTCCCAATACATAATTCCACATACATAGTAAACTTAATGTGCATATGCATAAACAATTCAAGACCGATACAAATTCCAATCAAAATTCAAAAATCACAATCCAAGAACACGTAATTAATAGAATTCAAATAACATTGTAAAACGAACCTGATTGAAGAACGTATTTGTTTTCCTTTTATTTAATACAAATAAGACGTAAAAACGTTTATTTATATTTTAAGATCTTCTAATGTTTTATAGATAACAAACATAAAATCATTTTAACGAAACAAATAAAATACGTAAATGGTTTGAGCCAATAGTTTACTAACACACTTACATTTTCATATAAAACACTAAACAAGTAATAGTGTTTACATTTATAGAAATGCATATGTATAACAATTAGTGTTTACATAATTGGTGTATATATATATACATACTTAGCATACATTTTAATGGGTAATGTAATGGGTAAAAATCTAAGTACTTGACCCATTGACTAGATACATTGAATGTAGTTGGGTAAAACCCAAAGTCCATAACACATACCCATGGAGCATGATCCATAACCCATGACCCATTTCATGACATCATGCATGAAGTCATGTTGGGTATTATCCATGGTCCATGACCCATGCCCATGATCAAATGTCTAGATACATTGTATTTATTTGGGTACCGATGACCCAAAGTCCATAACCCATGACCATGATCCATGACCCATAACCCAAATAGGAGGAGCGTCTAGCGGATCCCCAGCAATACACTGGACGAATCCCTCAAGCAAGGGATTCGTGGGATCCGAGGAACAGTAGTTGATTTTTGTCTATAAATAGTGACCATTTCCTCATTGTAACTCACCCCTTTTACACACATTCTCTCTTAGTGTTGTAAACTCCCTAACCTCATATCCAAAGGATCTTTCTATGCAGTTTGTGTTTGTGTGATTCTCTAGGTTCCTCTTAAATGCGAGATCACCACCTCTTGAAGTCGAGCAAGCTCAATTCCATGAGTTGACAAACTTCGTCATCATCAAGACTACTGTAGTTCTCTTGTTGATAGTTCTTTCTTCTCTTATTAGAAGTGTTGTGTTGAAGACATAGGTGAAAGATGTCTAAAGGGTCAAGTCGAAAGCATTAGTGAAAGGTGTCGAAGACCCGTGTTGAAGGCATTAGAAAAAAGTGCCAAAGGTTCGTGTTGAAGGCATTAGTGAAGGGTGCCTAAAGGTAGTGTCAAAGGCATTAGTGAAAGGTGCCTAGGGTGTACATTCAATATGGTGCATCGATGTACAAGATAGATTAGTTTAGGTCAAAGGATATTGATATCCTTGTTGATGTTGTAATAAGGAGTGGATCTCCTTTGGGATAGGTGTTGTGTAGTGTTGGGTAGTAGTTCCTCCTTTGTAATGGAACTCGGTATCTAGCCTTGTACCGGATAAAGTGTAGGCGATGTTGTGATAGGTTTGTGTAACCACCCGCATTTTTAGGTTACTTTTCATTTTCGAGAATTTACTATTCACATTTACTATTCACATTCACTATTCATCCGTAAAATATTTATTTCACATTCTCGTAAGATAAATTATTTTAGTAATGACCTGAGAGTTTGACAATCGTTAGATCATTTTCGCAAAAGTTATTAAGAAAACATCGTTATAAATATTCATTTTGGACGGTCCACCGTTTAAACATCACGCGCTTAACGAAAATCAACTCTGAAAATTTTCCTCTCATCAGATGAATTTTTAGATCACTCATGATTAATTTGAGAATTTTTAAGATTTATTTTTATGTTACCAAATAAACCCTGCGTTGAACGAAACTAAACTTTCGTTTTAAACAATTCTACTTACATCCAGACTTAACGATTCTTGAACTGTGTTTCTAATATGTTTTTGACACTTTTACATTTTTTGGAAAAGTCAAACATATTTCCCTCCTCCTTTGACCATAAAGAAATTAACCTTGTACGTTCTACATTTTTGCTTAAATCGCGTAACTTTTAAACTTCACAAATAACTGTTAAGTTATCCCGCGTATGACGAAAACCACATTTTGACATCTCATATCACTTTTAGACTAATTTTAGTCTACTCTAAATAAATTCACGGTCGTTTCGCTAAAATTTCGTTCTTTTCCGATAAACTGCGAATTACGCGTTTTTGACCCGTATTTCTAGCTTTAAGCAGCGTTTTTGCACCCAATGAGACTTATCACTCATTTTATATTTTTAGATGGAGTATAATGATGAGTCTCATCATTCCTGCAAGTTTCGTATTTTTACGATACCCGGTTTTACGTTTTATGGCTTAACAACTTACGGTTGGCATTTAACGGAACCAAAACTTACTCTAAACTCAAGATATTATCAAAACTTATCATCTAAGCCACCTAGACACATTGAGACCGACCTAAGGGGGGGGGATTCATCATTTTGGTGGCAAAATCCTAACCATTGTTCATTTAGATCATTACAAGTGTCCTAACCTAACCATGGTTAATATTTAACCCAATATATGGTTAACCAAACTTACCCTCCTATAAATAGGAAGTAAAATACATCCTAAACATCTTCAAAAACTGTTCTTGGTCGTTCATATCATAAATCCTTCACATCTTCCATCATTTGATCTATAAACCCAAGTTTATGCAAGGAAGTTCAAAGATCAAGCTACTACATCAAATCTCTAGCAAGTTTAAGTGATCTTCTTGAGTTTAGATCCACTCAAGTCACTTAGTACTTCATCACCAACTCTTCAAGTTTGCAAGGGTGCCAAGGTGTGAAAAGCTAGCTCAATCCAAGTCTTACGCGATCAATCAAAGTCCTAACCTTACTAAGTTACTCCTTTCTTATTGAAAGCCAAAAGTTGTAAGCAACTTATCACCACCATCATCTCATCTTTATTATTCATAATCTTAACTATTTCATGCTATATATATAGTTACTATGTTGATTCATGATGTACATATACTCAATCACTTGTTTTAATTCACATATGGTCATAAAAGTAACAAACTAGTAAACTAGTCATAATCTACACATGTGAGACCATTAAAAACAGTAATATAAGGACTTTCTAACTTATATAATATGGTAGACAATATAAAAAGGTAAACATAGCAATTTGAATCACCCAAACGGACAAACGAGTCAAAAGTTATAAGCAAAGAAGTTAGCGAAACCTAAACGCCAAACTACCATGCATAAGTGTTTTCGATTCTGTCTTTTTAAAAGTGGTACTTCGGTCCGAATCATTAAAAGTTAAACACGAAAGTTGTCCGGAACGACGTTTTCCTTCAATAGCAAAGAAGCTCGGACCTTGAAAACGCATAAATAGGCCATAATCTTTCAAAAACAGAAACTGCCGTAAATAAAGTCTCACAACTATACTTTTGTCACAACTAAAAGCAAACCAAGAGGCCTAATGGCCATAAGCCAAGACCACGGCTACGGCTAAGGCCAAAGCTAAGTCTCAAGACCATGGAAGTCAAGACCAAAGTCACGGAAAGGCCATGGCTAAAGCCTCAAGGCTTGTTTGAAACGACGAGAACTTGTAAAAACTAGATAGTTATTAAAACATGATAAACTTTATGTTATAACAATCTTCACTCAAAACATATGTTGTATTTACTAAGTGCTACAATAGTAGGGAGCTTCATGTGAGGGTTTCATTTGAGTAAAACGATCGACGAGTTCTTTGGATTTACAATTAAAGTGTCCTAGCTCCTCGAACGCCATCGCATGACCTCTCGAATTATGATGGCCCGAACAGTAGTACGATATCTATAAACTAAATATGTTTTCACATATTAAAGATCTTTCTATAAATATCAAATGATAATTGACTACATCATGATCAACATAGGAATATATATAGGATGGTTTATGTTTCCTTACACATTATTCCAAACCTAAGTCGCAACATTTCATTTTTAGGTTGCACATAGAAGTCTTCCGACTTATCCATCATCCGTTAAAGTACTTAATATCATCAACTTTTGGTGAGTTCATACCCCCACTTTCTATTACTTAATTGTTTTACAAACCCTTGGGGGAGATACATGCTTTATTTTAAACCGAACACATTGCTTTCAAATTCTATACTTATCTCGATTATTTTACTTGCACTAAGTTACCGTGATTTGCCAATCTTAAGTCCCTAAATCATGAATCATTAATCACGAGTGAAGTGAGCGCGAATATTGTGGATAGATCTATCGAATTGACGAATCCCGTTTGTTTGAAAGGGATCCGTAAACAAACGCACTATATTTGAGTACATCGTGTAAAACGGCAAATTTTACCTACTTGGGGCATCGGTTACTATTATATGATGACAAGTTAACGCCTTGATTGCATGATGCTTAGTGAATAATAACTGCTTTTGTTTTCAAA
The DNA here is from genome assembly GCA_022545495.1 of Chrysanthemum lavandulifolium. Taxonomy (NCBI): domain Eukaryota; kingdom Viridiplantae; phylum Streptophyta; class Magnoliopsida; order Asterales; family Asteraceae; genus Chrysanthemum; species Chrysanthemum lavandulifolium. Next base: position 96,804,120 of record CM040242.1, on the reverse strand, counting down.
ACATTGGTGTGAGTCTAATTAACTCACACTACCAACATAATGTGTTCAACCATTTAACAAACTCTATGAATTTCACTCAACCTTTTGTTGATGCTTTTAAGCATGTATTTCAGTCCATAATGTCGGAAGTCGCACGGAAGAACAAGGATATCAAGAAGGCTATAAATTTTATGATCATTCGAAACTCATTTAATGTATTTTGTAAACAATGGAACCAATCGGGACCTATTTTGTAAACTCGATATTTATATAAATCGAATGATAAATCTTTTAAAACGACTCCATTAGAGTTCGTTTTCTATTGTTATGACTGTTGTGCCATGAAGTAACACCCAGTTTGAATTCCGCTGCGTATCACGAAATTGGGGGTGTTACAGTTTGGTTCTACCTCGTGGAAGAACCCGGTGTCTAGCCTTGTACTGGATAAAGAGTAGGTGATGTTGTGAAGGCTTCTACGCCACAAGGAGCTTGTGTTGTGTAGTGATTACGAACTCTCGAATAGGTGACTCGGGGAGTGGAGTAGGGCAAGGAAGGTGTCCTTGATGAGTCTCTAAATACTCATCATTTTTGTACTATCTAGACTGCAAAATCATCTGAAAACACTCAAAAACGCATCAAAATAATGAAAATATCACAAATCGGTGTTTTATGTGTTTTAAATGCAAAATATCAAAATCGATGAAAAACGATCAAATTTGCAAAATTGGCGCTTTAGTCCCCAAGTTTCAAAAATTGTCAAAAAATTCCTAGTATATCAAAATAAAGAAAATGGCATTTAAGGTCCATGGGATTCAAAAGTTGTCAAAACAAACCCTTGAAATATAAAATTTGCAAAATTACAACTTTGGTCCCTCAAGTTTGAAAAATGTCAAAATGGCCCTGAAATTGGAAAATGGCAAAGTTAGTCCTTATACTTTGAAGGTTGTCACTTGTGGTCCCTGGAGTAACTTTTTCGAATTGCGATTAGGTCCTTGAGTTTTCGAAATTACACATATAGTCCTTGTCATTAAAACACCTTTATAAACCCTTTTGGACCTCGCCTTACCAAATGACCCTGCCAACCCTTTTGGACCCCCTGCATTTTGACCCCTGGCTTATTAATAACACCCAGTCAACCCATTGGTCAAATATAACCAACCCCGCGCCAATTTTTCCTTCTCCTTCAACTGCTTCCCTGAAATCACTCCCACCATGCCCCCAGCTCACCCTTGTCTTCTCCTTGTCCCTCCACCTCCACACAACTACAAAAACCATTAAATGATCTCTCACCCAACTCACTCAACCCTCCAACTGCTAATACCCATTTTGGCGCCAAAAACAATCAAACGGCCAAGAGTGTCTTGACTCATCCAATGGCTACAAATGAAAGTGGGAACTATTCAGAGTACAAGTGGAAGCTGTTTGGGTATAAAAGAAAGAAGAAAAGAGAGAAGAAGAAGTAGTAGCTAGTTTTTAAATTTTTCTTTAATGTCATTTTTCTAAATAAAAGTTGTAGTTTAATCAAAAGCTTGTAATTTCAGTTTCTGAGTGTTAAACTTTAGTTGGAAAGTCATTGTAATACATTTTGAAGTCTCAGTTCAATGCTTCAGTTATAATCATTGTTTTAAAGTTTACTGTTGAAAAGTGTAATTTCAAATTCTCACATTTAAGTCTCTATTAGCTTATTTTTAAGTTAAACAAAGTTAACTTAAGCTTGTTAAAGCTTTTGAATAGCTTGGAATGCGCTTAAGTCATTTCCATCCATGGTCAACGAAAGTCAACTTTGCTTCAAAAATGGGAAAGGTGATGATTATGGTTGTTGCAGAGGTGAATTTGGGTTGCATTAGCTTAGGTTAGCTTAGGTTTGGGTTTGGTATCGCCTACATCGTTGGACAATCATGAGTAACTTTTCATTTTCATGTTCAAGTCAAAATTGCAACTTATGCTTATCATGTATCTCGTGGTCACTCTTGGTTTTAATGTGTTTATTTAGGTGTATTTAGGGTAGTTTAGCTCATTGGATCAATGATTTAGGATAAATCAAGAGCTAGCTTAATGTAATTTACAATCAATTGAATAAAGGGTGTTTGGTTTGCTTGTTTAAACGGCTTTAGAGGTCAAGTTAATGCATTAGATCGTGGTTCTATGTTTGATATAGTTCATTTAGCTCATATTTGTTCTTATCTTGCGCTATTCCCATCATTAGTCAAAATTGCAAGTTTTCGCTTAGAGTTCTCAACTGTGAGAATCGAGTTAGAAATCTCACACATAGGGTTAGAAGTTGATAATCTAGCTTGAAAGTCTTATTGCATTAAATTACATTGAATTCAGTCCTAGGTTTGATCTTAAATCTCACAATAGTCAAACCTCACTGTTCTTAAAAAGTCAACACCGTGTCTCGACTGGGCGTAATTGCGACCTCTGTACTCTTCATTTTAGCTAGTTAAGGTCTGAATTTTTGTTCACTTGCAGTCTTCTAGGTGGTCTTCAAGACCCTTTAGCTGTTTTTCCTTTAAGCTTGTCTCGATTAGCTTATAAATAAGCTCAAACAAGAGGTCCTATTTCGCTCATGCATCGTGAGCTAATATCCCTTTTGGTCACTTTTGCTTTGATCTCTAATTGATTCACTACTTGTCATCATAAGCTGAAAATTTGGGTCATTGATCTCTGGTTGGTGAGCTTTAGAACCATGCTTTTAGTTTTCACTCTAGCTTATTGGTTAAGTCGTTGTTTCATTAGAACATAGGTCGCTTTAGCTTGTTCGTTAAATAGCTAGCTTGCTCAATCCTAGGTAGCAGGCTTATTTAGGTGTTAGAATTAGCTTAATATAGTTGCTTTAGAGTAGACTTAGTGTTATTAAGCTCGTAGTAGTTTGGTTTTATGTAGTGCTTAATAGCTTAATAAAAGTGCTTATTTCCCTCTAGTTTACACTGCAGCTCTTTATTCTTCCATATAAGCCCTGGTTTTTCCATTTTTCATAGCTTTAGAATATAATTTTAGAATTTCCCTGAAATTTTCATAATTTTTAGTCACCATTTACTATTTTTCTTAATTAAAATTAGTTTTTAAGCCCTTTTAAATAGCATTTAATACATTTAATTGAGAAAAAGTTCCAAAAAATCATTTTTCTATTTTCTTAGGTTAAGATAAATATAAATAGCCTAAAAAGTATTTTTCCATAATTTTCTTAGTTTAAAAAGTATTTTCTAGCATTTTAATTAGTTTTAAATAGTTTTAAATTAATAATAAATACATAAAAAGTCATAAAAATATATTTTCAGTTTTAAAATAAGTTTTATCATATTTTAGATTTTTCTAAGTTTTAATTTTATTTTTCTAGGTTAATTTTGTATTTTCTTATATTTTAGTCCATTTTAAATACTTAATAAATAGTTTTTAATTAATAATAATTAATTAAATAGTTTTAAAAATAATTTTCTTTTTCTATAAATTTTCTTTTATCATTAGGATTGTAAAAATGTATTTTTCATATTTTTAGGATTTATCTTGTGTAATTTTCACGTTTTATTTTGTACGTTACGCAGTTTTTAATTTAAACGTAAGTCTTAGGTTTTAAACGTTCATCACTTTAAATATAGTGATAGCGTTTATTTAATATCTTTTATCTTTTTGATTTTCTTAATTTGCATTTAAGTCGCTTTAGTTTATAACCTTTTTCAGTAGTGTAGTTATTCATCCTAATCCTTTCTGATCGCTATCATTAGTGGTCATTCTATCGTCTCGATCATGTGTTTAACACACCATTGAGTCTCCGTGGGATATAACGACCCGAATCCTCAGATTCTCTCGATCTTCATTGCATTTGTGTTCGAGCGCTTTAAGTCTGTTTGACTTGATTGCTTAGATCGATCAAAATTTTAGCGCCACGGGAGGCTTTAGCGTGTGTTTAGCCTTTTCAGATCCATTCTTGCACATATTCCATCTTTTGTAAAAGTTTTTTTGTAAAGTTTTCAAAATCCAAAAGTTCATTAACACTTTTCCCAAGTGTTAACAAACCCAAAAATATTTTCATTCTTTGTTTTTATAGCATGTTTTCAAAAATCCAAAAATATCCATCTTTTATCCTCTAACTGTTTAATTCTACATTTCTTTATCCTCAAATCATTTAATTCTCCATTCCCATACCCTCTAATCCATTTAATTCTTCATCTCTTATCCTCTTATCTGCTTAATTCTCTATGTCATGGTATTTGACATGTTCACCGTGCGGAGGTCCATTTAACGGCGGAAATTGTCGGCGATGTACCAATGTGGGTTTCGGAGACAAGTTTGTCGGTAATCCCGATCCCATTTCAAATAATGAAACACCCGATTTTCCTACCTACCTCCACAACCCCAATACTAATCCTACTCATGCGAGTATTGGGAATGATTCTCATTATGGTTTTGATTGTCCACCACGGTCCCGCTTATATGAGCCGGAACCGTGTTACAATCGAGAACTTTGGTGAAAGTTATTTTCCCAATTATCTCGTTGTGAGAATTGCGGGGTCCTCATGCGACTTTTGAATGTCACCGTGAATCAAAATTTTCAAAATTCCATTCTCCCGGTTTGACAATTTCCAACCCCACAAGATTCCATCACCATCGACTTCCGAGCCTTCACATCATTTCAATGATTACGACGAGTGTAATCTTCCTCAAAGTTCAAGAAATACGCATTCGAAAGAAACCGCTAATGAAAAGAATGGTGTAAACTTCAAGAGATGAATATAAGAATCGATATGATGACGATGATGATGAGGATAGTATTCAAATGAAGGAATACTATGAGGACGACGAGGAGAGTGTTACTCAATTGAACGATCTTATTTCTCAACTCCTCGCCTATTGCTATCACACCTATCTTACCTATTATTGCTTCCAAAGACTCTCTCATAATGGAGGATGATCATCTCAAGACTATTTCGGAAACGGAATCATCAAGTGTTGAGGATCTTGTCCCAATCCCAGTGAGTCCGAGGATATATCCGATAGTGATTGTGATTTGCCTTTTGTGATCTCTCGACATTTCGAGGTTACTTCCGGATTTTCTCAAATCCTCTTTTGAATTTAATAATGACTACACTTTTGAGAAAGTAAATCCTCTTTTCGATGAAATGTCCGAGGCCGATACAGAGACCATCACGGAAGTGGTGGAAATTGCTAGCTCTCGAGCACACCACTTGTCCCACCTCTCAGATTCTATCTTATCTCTTCCATCATGTGATGATGATTCTATCCTCATCGATGAGATTCATGATCCAAAAATCATGAATTCTCCTTCCGATAATGAGGAGTTAGTCATGATCATTATCATGATTCTCCTTCTTTTCTTCACATATGGTGTGTCTTCTCATTCCCTTTTCTCCTTCGGGAGTGAGGACACTATCTTTGACCCCGGCATTTTCATTTATCATTTGTGAGCCGGGTCTTTCTTTCTTTATCTCATCGGTGTGGAACTTTCGCGTGCTTCAAATGTTTGTCCAAACATCTTGAATGAAAGTCCGATGGAGATTGTTTCTTCCACTTTGCTTCCCCATGAACCAATGAATACGGGTCGAGTCAAGCTAGCGACTGGAAATAAAAACAAGAGACACACCATATGGGTTTTCACCCATATTTCGACTCTCACCCTTTCTACCACCTAAGTGTGGGGGTGATGCCCCACATATCTAAAATAAAAAAAAAAAAAAATAAAAAATAATCTTCTTTCTAAATAATAATGGCCGTAGTATTTCCCTTTTACGTTCTTTGATTCGACATAACCGCGGTACTTTGAATATTGAGGGCAATATTCATTTCTAAGTGTGGGGAATTCTCACTAATTTTATCATATAATTATACCAATTCCCGCTTTTGGCCAAAATTTTTTTGGAGTAAGTGTTTTACACTTACTCATTTGGTTATCGATCCGCTTGTCTAATAAACAAAAGGATTGGCTAATCCAGAGCAAACGGCTCTTGGTAAAGATATATCAAACCGTTTATATGGCTTGCAATTTGCCCAAAATTGTATGGTATTCATTCACCATATCCTTAAAAGTGAAGAGTTGGCTAGCCCTGCAAGATTATGGCTTGTGGTAAAGGCGTGGAAAAACCATAATTGGTAATCACCACCAAAGATAATTCGATAATTTATCTAAGAGTTGGCTAGTCCGTATGGTACGGCTTCGGTAAAGACACATCAAATCCGTTTCTGACTTATGGTTTGCTCAAAATCACATGGTTATCGATGTACCATGGTTCTTACTTGAATCGAAACATTTGGCTACTCCAAGTGATGGCTTTTGGTAAAGAGTTTTAAAATCCATTAAAGTTTAAATCATTGCTAGGGACTAGCAATATCTTAGTATGGGGATTGATGAGTCTCTAAATACTCATCATTTTGTACTATCTAGATCGCAAAATCATCGAAAACACTCAAAACGCATCAAAATAATGAAAATATCACAAATCGTGTTTTATGTGTTTTAAATGCAAAATATCAAAATCGATGAAAACGTATCAAATTTGCAAAATTGGCGCTTTAGTCCCCCAAGTTTCAAAATTGTCAAAACAGTCCCTGGTATATCAAAATAAAGAAAATGGCATTTAAGGTCCATGAGATTCAAAAGTTGTCAAAACAAACCCTTGAAATATAAAATTTGCAAAATTACAACTTTGGTCCCTCAAGTTTGAAAATGTCAAAATGGCCCCGAAATTGGAAAATGGCAAAGTTAGTCCTTATACTTTTGAAGGTTGTCACTTGTGGTCCCTTGGAGTAACTTTTCGAATTGGCGATTAGGTCCTTGAGTTTTCGGAAATTACACATATAGTCCTTGTCATTAAAACACCTTTATAAACCCTTTGACCTCTTTACCAAATGACCCCGCCAACCCTTTTGACCCCCGCATTTTGACCCGCTTATTAATAACACCAACAACCCATTGGTCAAATATAACCAACCCCCGCCAATTTTTCCTTCTCCTTCAACTGCTTCCCTGAAATCACTCCCACCATGCCCCCAGCTCACCCTTGTCTTCTCCTTGTCCCTCCACCTCCACACAACTAAAAAAACCATTAAATGATCTCTCACCCAACTCACTCAACCCTCCAACTGCTAATACCCATTTTGGCGCCAAAAACAATCAAACGGCCAAGAGTGTCTTGACTCATCCAATGGCTACAAATGAAAGTGGGAACTATTCAGAGTACAAGTGGAAGCTGTTTGGGTATAAAAGAATGAAGAAAAGAGAGAAGAAGAAGTGGTAGCTAGTTTTTAATTTTTCTTCAATGTCGTTTTTTCTAAATAAAAGTTGTAGTTTAATCAAAAGCTTGTAATTTCGCTTTAAAGTGTTAAACTTTAGTTGGAAAGTCATTGTAATACATTTTGAAGTCTCGTTCAATGCTTGATTATAATCATTGTTTTAAAGTTTATCGTTGAAAAGTGTAATTTCAAATTCTCACATTTAAGTCTCTATTAGCTTATTTTAAGTTAAACAAAGTTAACTTAAGCTTGTTAAAGCTTTTGAATAGCTTGGAATGCAGTTTAAGTCATTTCCATCCATGGTCAACGAAAGTCAACTTTGCTTCAAAAAATGGGAAAGGTGATGATTATGGTTGTTGCAGAGGTGAATTTGGGTTGCATTAGCTTAGGTTAGCTTAGGTTTGGGTTTGGTATTGGCCTACATCAGTTGGACAATTGTGAGTAACTTTTTCATTTTTCATGTTCAAGTCAAAATTGCAGCTTATGCTTATCATGTATCTGTGGTCACTCTTGGTTTTAATGTGTTTATTTAGGTGTATTTAGGGTAGTTTAGCTCAGTTGGATCAATGATTTAGGATAAATCAGTAGCTAGCTTAATGTAATTTACAATCAGTTGAATAAAGGGGTGTTTGGTTTGCTTGTTTAAACGGCTTTAGAGGTCAAGTTAATGCATTAGATCAGTGGTTCTATGTTTGATATAGTTCATTTAGCTCATATTTGTTCTTATCTTGCAGTCATTCCCATCATTAGTCAAAATTGCAAGTTTTCTGCTCTAGAGTTCTCAACTGTGAGAATCAGGAGTTAGAAATCTCACACATAGGGTTAGAAGTTGATAATCTAGCTTGTGAAAGTCTTATTGCATTAAATTACATTGAATTCAGTCCTAGGTTTGATCTTAAATCTCACAATAGTCAAACCTCACTTCTATTCTTAAAAAGTCAACACCGTGTCGATCGGTTTTGGCGAAATTTGCGACCTCTGTGTACTCTTCATTTTAGCTAGTTAAGGTCTGAATTTTGTTCACTTGCAGTCTTCTAGGTGGTCTTCAAGACCCTTTAGCTGTTTTTCCTTTAAGCTTGTCTGATTAGCTTATAAATAAGCTCAAACAGTAGGTCCTATTTCTGTTCTGTGCATCAGCAGTTAATATCCCTTTTGGTCACTTTTGCTTTGATCTCTAATTGATTCACTACTTGTCATCATAAGCTGAAAATTTGGGTCATTGATCTCTGGTTGGTGAGCTTTAGAACCATGCTTTTAGTTTTCACTCTAGCTTATTGGTTAAGCTGTTGCTTCAGCTAGAACATAGGGTCGATTTAGCTTGTTTCGTTAAATAGCAGCTTGCTCAATCCTAGGTAGCAGGCTTATTTAGGTGTTAGAATTAGCTTAATATAGTTGCTTTAGAGTAGACTTAGTGTTATTAAACACGTAGTAGTTTGGTTTTATGTAGTGCTTAATAGCTTAATAAAAGTGCTTATTTCCTCAGTTTACACTGCTAAGACTCTTTATTCTTCCATATAAGCCCTGGTTTTTCCATTTTCATAGCTTTAGAATATAATTTTAGAATTTCCTGAAATTTTCATAATTTTTAGTCACCATTTACTATTTTTCTTAATTAAAATTAGTTTTAAGCCCTTTTAAATAGCATTTAATACATTTAATTGAGAAAAGTTCCAAAATCATTTTTCTATTTTCTTAGGTTAAGATAAATATAAATAGCCTAAAAGTATTTTTCCATAATTTTCTTAGTTTAAAAAGTATTTTCTAGCATTTTAATTAGTTTTAAATAGTTTTAAATTAATAATAAATACATAAAAAGTCTAAAAAATATATTTTCAGTTTTAAAATAAGTTTTATCATATTTTAGATTTTTCTAAGTTTTAATTTTATTTTTCTAGGTTAATTTTGTATTTTCTTATATTTTAGTCCATTTTAAATACTTAATAAATAGTTTTTAATTAATAATAATTAATTAAATAGTTTTAAAAATAATTTTCTTTTTCTATAAATTTTCTTTTATCATTAGGATTGTAAAATGTATTTTTCATATTTTTAGGATTTATCTTGTGTAATTTTCACGTTTTATTTCAGACGTTACGCAGTTTTTTAATTTAAACGTAAGTCTTAGGTTTTAAACGCTCATCACTTTAAATATAGTGATAGCGTTTATTTAATATATTTTATCTTTTGATTTTCTTAATTTGCATTTAAGTCGCTTTTAGTTTATAACCTTTTCAAGTAGTGTAGTTATTCATCCTAATCCTTTCTCGATCGCTATCATTAGTGGTCATTCTATCGTTCGATCATGTGTTTAACACACCATTGAGTCTCCGTGGGATATAACGACCGAAATCTCAGTATTCTCGATCTTCATTGCATTTGTGTTCGAGCGGCTTTAAGTCTGTTTGACTTGTTGTTTAGATCGGATCGATCCTCAGAATGAACCACTATAAATACTCGTGTCGTGGTTTTGTGCTTCTTACTCTTTATCTTTGCATTTCTTATTTATATGCTTATCTATCAATATCCAACACACACATTTAATAGATTGACATAAGTCGATCTAAATAGTTTAAAACGAAGTTTTAATCGGTAAAACTATTCACCCCCCCCCCCCTTTTCTAGTTTTCCACAATTGATATCAGAGCTTCGTTACCAAGTTTTTTAGAGTATATTGTATTTTAAAATCTTGACACGACCCGTGTATGATTGAAAACTACAAAGAAGGCTTTTACAAAAACAAACACCATGTCTTAAAAACACTTTTGTAGGATGTTGATTGGATGACAACATAATACTTTTTCTTTCTTATTTTATCTTACAAAAATGCACTAACCTTTCTTGTCATTTTGTTTAGTTAAGCTCATTTTAATCAAGCCATAGGAATTCCTTGGTAACAAGATTACCTTTCCTAAAAAGGTATCTTAAACTACCACCTAGATCTCAAGGAACCTGAGTTGTCTATTGACATTTTTTTGTCAAAGGAAAAGGACACTCATAATTGCATTAGAGGTATGACTTTCTTAAAACTTATCTCTAAATAACATTAGCTTAGAATAAGTATGCTTGCATAAGAACCTATATGGTTATATTAAATTTTATTTTCTTAGTTTTAACATATGCTTTAGTAATATACGTGGCTTGATTCGAAAACCTTCTTGCATACGTGTTTCTCTTCCGTCTAAAGTCTAGGTATATAAATATGTGTTATCTTAATATCAAAAATCAAACGTTTCTAATAATAAAACAAAATACAAATCTCAAAAATTTCTCCTTCCCCATACAATCTCTTCCGATCGTTCCAACACCACCAAACCCTATTTTTTTCAAATCTTCCACTTTCAAAAATTACCTCTCATTCAAACTCCATCCTCCTCTTCATCTCACTCTTCAAAACCAAGGAGGAAATTCATCATCATGGTTTACATCGCCTTCGTGATCATCGTCTTGACACTCATCGCTCTTGTGTATCCCATGATCAAGTTTTCTCATGGAGACATGTACTTTGTGTTGTTAATCTACATTTGTATCATATATCCAATCCTTTGTATTGCTCTTAGCATTAAAATGAAATATTATTAATATCTTAGTTTATCTCGTTTATTTCTCATAATTTGTTTATCATATTTTTCCGTTTGTATCTTTAAAAACCTTGACATATTTTTGAAATCTACAATACATGCTTAAATAGTAAATATTGGCTAAAACACACATCTTTTTATAAACCTAAAAGTTGCAAAAATCAATTTTACGTCAATATCATTTTTCTCACACCGCAGATCCACGGATCCCTAAAGTTTAACTAGCGGATCCCTTTTAAAAGTGGAACCGGAGAACCGTGGAACTGGGAAATGTAAACTCATGCAACATAAAACCACTTCATAAAACCTACCATAAAAGGAAAATCCTACTAGAAGGTTAGTACAAAGTAAGTTAATTGTCATTGTTAATAAAATAAGGGTAATCAAATAAAACATTAGGAGATTATTTTCACCTACCAAGTGTCCTCTCTTTTGATGCATAACTTCATCTTAACTTGCTCATATAAATTATTCATTTCACTTCCATAGGTCTCAGCATGACTCATGAGTATGAATTCGACTTTCAACCTCACTTATGTCTACATTCCTAATATCTCCCTTGAGCCTAACACACCTGGCAATCATGTCCGTGGGTTCAATAATCTCGAAACTCGTTACTTTCATGAAGCACGTGTTGTTGACTCACCTCTACTATACCAAGAAGGTATCAATACCTCATTCTGAACCATAGGACTAGAATGCCTTCTCAGAATTAACGAGAAAATCTGTCCACGGTTTGTGTTGGAATTCTTCCGTCAAGTTGAACTTGTTCGTAACGAGGATCGATCTCTATCACTATGGTTTTGGATCAAAAACCAAAAGTTTGTCTTAACTCTTGGGCAATTTGCTCACATTCTCCGAATTCCAAATCATGGACAATGTGCCTTCACCAAGATTGGTCTATTGATTCTCTCTTCAACTACCGTGAAGAAAATAGTCCATATTGTTCACACATACCTTCCCTCAAGAATTAACTCACATGTTATGCAAACCTCGATCCATTACTCGATCCAAACATAATCTATACACGTGATATCCGAGATGATCTTAAACCTCTCGCAGTCATACTACGTGAAAATGTTTGGAGTCTTAAGGGAAATCGAGAAATTCTTCCCGCTTGTTGTGCTCACATAATGTATTGTCTCCTAACCCAACAACCATATAATCTCACCTATGTCTTCGCAAGACGAATTGTAAACCTCCAAGGCAACAAGAAAAAACTAATTCCATACGGAATGTTCATGACACGCCTTTATCATCATATCATGTACTTTCATCCTCAATTTCAAAGTCCTTTATATGTACTTGTGAACAAGATGATGGAACCTTTGAACACATCTCACATCACGTCATTCTTCGTTCCTGAATCCGCAAATTCTCATCATCCATTCGACGATCCATCAAACAAAAACGCACAAGAAACCTAGTCTCTTCTAGAAATAGGAACAATCCTTAGGATTCATCTTTTATCTTTGTAATATGTTCATGGGCAAATTGTCTGAAAAGGCATCGAACTTGCCACCTTTTCCTTTTGTGGGCATCAAACTTTTTTTTTCCTAAAGTAGCCCTAAACTTGCCTAATTTTCCTTTTGTAGCCTCTAATTAGAAATTAATTACATAAATTTACATAAATCGTCCATGTGGATCTAAAAAATTACACCATTCATCCTTGAGTCAATCCCTGTGACAAGACCAAAGCCAATGATGTAGACCTGTGTGAGAGTAGAAACTTATTTACTAGGTTATCCAAACCAACGTTCCAAATTAACAACAAAAATGGATGACCATAATCCGCTGCCTGATTTGCTCGTCGTCCCAAGCCCATAAGAAAATTGTCTGGCTTGATATCACGATGTAAAAATGATTTAGAATGGACAAGAAGATGATTCTGATCAGAACATCTACGAAAGAGAAGAAAATGATTCTGATCAGAACATCTACGATTCACTTGTTCATAAACATCTACGAAAGGGAAGAAGATGATTCTGATCAGAACATAACATTGAGTACATAGCAAACGTAAAAATTAAATTCATGGTAAAATAAGTTCAGTTACCTTTCGCAAAGTTGTTAAGATTATGAAAATTACCTTCCACTTTGATTTTGCTTTCCTGACTTGCGTATCCAATCACGGGTGCAAACTAAAGCTTCAACCATTGAATGCGACAAAGAGCTTCAAAATCATCTAACACATTACCATCGCTAAACCCGACTCCAATCCAATGGCCGAAATTAGAATCGCCAAAACATCCTTAGCAATTTTAGACGAATTGGAAATCTTCCAAATTGTTTGATATTATGGAGTTGGAGAAACAGTTTCATTGAAGTGATTCAGTTAGTGATTCACTGATTCTGCTAATTTGATGCAAGGAGTTGGCTAAGGCAGATTTGCCAACATTTGGAATTCCGACAAGCATTACTATAGTGGTATGAGTCGCACTTGAATGTGTGCTCCTTTTAATGTCTCTAAGTCTTGCTTGGACAAAGTTCAGGAACTACAAACAGATACTCTTAATGAAGGATCCAAGTCCAAGCATGTGATAGAAAACATAAAATCAAAAATCAAATTGACAACAACAGAAATAATGTGTTCTCGTTTTACCTCCTTGATGCTGTCTTTGTTATGAGAATTGATAGCATAAGGTATGTAATTTTGCGTCTTAAAGTAATCCATCCACTCCTATAACTGACAATAAAAGAATAAATTCATCAGTGATACCAATGGAGGGAGAGCCAAAAAATAAAATTGCTAAACATTAAAATTCTTAAACCAAAAAGGTATATACTATAATATTAGATAAAGCCCACAAGAGTCTAAATCAGGCTCAATTTAAACAGGTGATACCATTATTTTACACACTATTATAAGATGAACTTATCCTTTTAAAGTGAAATGAAAATAGTTGAATATTCCAAGTAATTTAACTTTAGCACGTTTGTGAGTAAACTTGAGTAACAATTTAATGACAAAGTATCACTTGGGCAGAGCTTATAAAAGTTATTGTTAAACTCCGAATCTTCTAACTACACTAGAAAAATAGCAACCGAAGAAATAATCGATCAAAACTACGAATGCACCTAAAGAAATTATCGCCAAAACTACGAGAATGCAAAACAATAAAGGATTATTTTCTTGCGTAGGTTTGCCGATGTGGATATTTCGCAATTGGCATTTCAAAATTTTCTCGTCCGATGGTCAATTCGATGTTGATGTTTTTATTCAAGAAGTGATCGAAATTGATGAAGTCAATTTTGACTTTGAGTCCATGAATATCAAACAATTTTGACTTTGTTTCAACCAGATTACCTATCTCTGAAATTGTTTGATATTATGGAGTTGGAGAAACAGTTTCATTGAAGTGATTCAGTTAAGGTTTGTGGAAAGTGTGTTTGTGTGTGTGTTTTGTGGATATAATTTTGCTATAAAGGGCAAAAGCTACAAGGACGAAATGTGTAAATTATTAGTGCTACAGGGACCTTTTATGTAATTGACTCAAGGATGAATGGTGTAATTGTTTAGAGCAACGGGGATGATTTATGTAAATTTATGTAATTAATTTCTGATTAGAGGCTACAAAAGGAAAATTAGGCAAGTTTAGGGCTACTTTAGGAAAAAAAAAAAGTTCGATGCCCACAAAAGGAAAAGGTGGCAAGTTCGATGCCTTTTCAGACAATTTGCCCTATGTTCATTCCCATGAAATAAAACATTTTTCGTTTGATATCTCACTTATATAGATGTTCAAATTCCTTAGTAATCGCTGGTCTTAATATACGACACCTTATGCAAAATATGCACGCTTTCTGTGAAGGTACTGGTCTGCAGTAGCCGGATCTTAGGGTTATAGCTAACCGGATCCCTTATATGAAGGATCTGTGGAATCCGAGCAGACAGAAATGGACTTACAGACTTCCACACATCAAACCATTCCTCTAGATCACATCATACTAGCCAAACATGATTCTTTAGGATCACCCAAGTCTTCCTCAAGCTCAGTAGGTCTCACACTCACTCATAGTCAACTTAGGATCACATTCAAGGTGTTTTTGATTTATCACTTCACCAAAACTCACCATATTTCCACTCCAATACTCATACATTGTTCCTCACATCTCCAAAAACCTAGTTAGATATCTCTCTCAAGTTTAGCAAATTGATTTTAGTCATTCTTACCTCAAAATAGGCCATAAAGTAGTTTTTAATTTATCATGATTTTTTAAGGAATTTTCCAAATTTCTTTTTAGTTATCATCTGATCTCTAGGATCATTTGACTCCACATGACACTCTCAAAACTCTTATTGTTATCCTTGATCACCCATTGGTGCTCCTAAAAACCCATTTCTTTCCATAAAAGATAATCATTAGCTATCCTCACTCAGTTCACTTGATCATTTAAGTCCCTTTCATTTAAGACACATGAGAAGACTGAAACACTCAAGATGTATAGGTACTAGACCTTACAAAACATCATTTTCCTCTTTTATAGGCTGATGAGAGTCGGATCCCTAGGCTTAGCCTAGACGGATCCCTCATTGAGGGAATCATGAACCTACTGCATGATTCGGCTAATCCTAGCTAAAACAATCATTTCAAGCTTTTCTTGCTAACTTGAACACTCCATCTTGTCTTAATTGACTCCCTTGATTAGTGCAACTCTGAAGTTGACTCTTGTGTATGCAAATCATTGCAATTTGAAGGATCTTAGTGGCTTAAGCTTTAAATTCACTTGCCAAATTCTTTCCTTTATAAACCAGCTTATTAGTACTTCTAAGTCATCATCTACAAACTTCATCCTCAACAACTAGAAACCTTTATCCCACTAACCTTATCATTTTATCATGAGGAAAGCTCCTAGTGCCAACTCCTCAACCAAAGGACCACCCAAGAAACTTGCTCGTGTTGTTCACGAAATTTCTTCAACCAAATCATCACCCGTTAAATCCAAAAACGCTAGGATTTCCCCTTCACCAACTCAACCAATCAAACCAATCCCTAAAAGGATTGTTCCCACAAAACTACCATTGCCAAACACTATTATACCTCCTAAACCAAACACTCCTATTTCCACTAAACCATCACCCTTGGTGCCTAGAGCTATATCATTCACCACTCCACTTTCATCCCCACACCTCTACAACTTATAGGACTTGCCTTCTAGGCCATCTCATCCTCCACCATTGCCCACATTCTCCTCAATAGAGAGAATAGCGCAACAACAAAACCATGGTGTTGAAACGACACTAGCACCGCATCCTTTTCTCCATCACCCTCGAATAGTCCCTTTGGGTTATGAGGAATCATCAAAATCAACCACCCGATCACATGGAAGTAGATACCTCTCTACCATCGTCCTCCACACACATTCCACCACTATCACCCTTAGTTGATCCACCGCCAAATGTACCTCCACAAATCCCTCCTTCCTTTGAGAATCCTCAACCTTCCTCATTCAACCTTCCATCCCAAACCATTCCATTTCTACCACCACTTCCAAGCCATGACAAAGATTCTTATCATTGTCAACATGTTAAAGGTTTAGTACATGAACTATGTGAAGAGCTACGTTTCATGTGTTATCACCTCCTCGAACGTTTGATGAGGTCAACAAAACTAAACATTCCTAAGCTTAAGGGTTCAAGTGGTGTTCTAGTCTTAAGCTTAACTTAGATTGATTAGGAATCATATTTCATGTTTAAGTCATTCTCTTAGTTTTAGAGATATGTATATCATTTCTCGTGTTTTTATTGAATGAAATTACATGTTATATGCCATATGATCTTGAGAATATGTTTGGTGCCTTAATCCATAACTCTTGTTGATGTTAACACCACATTTTACATCCATATTGTTGTCTTAAGTATGCAGGCAGACGGATCCCTCACTTTAGCTTAGATGGATCCCTCCCAGGGAGGAACCGTGGGATCCGTGCAACAGAAATAATTTTTCTTACTAATTTGAGTCTTATTTATAGGAAATTATGCATCATATACTTGTTTTCTAACATTTGTTTTGTAGATTTTCAATATACACATGAAGACTTTGACACCCTTAGGTAGGGGGACTTTCTTGTCAAAGCAAAAACAATTGCAAAATTATTTGCAATACTTTCACATAGGTTTATATTACTACTTGACATCCTCCTCACAAAGGAGCACTTGTCAAGGGGAGCATGGTCGTCAAAAGACGAAACCATTTGCAAACAAAATTCCAAAGCACTCGCTAGTCTTCCTAATTACTGACGCCTCGACAAAAGGAAGCACCCGTCAAAGTGGAGCTAAGATGAGAATCATTCTCTTTTCTTACTCTCCATTTCTCATATTTTAACTTTTCATATGTTTTTCTTCAAACGATGTGTTAGTTTCTTTTCGACGCTTTTTGTTTCGACAAAAGGGAGAAGAGAGTAAAAACTCCAATTCAAAATTTTAAGAATTTAATTTTCCTTAAAATAATCTTATGTTTTGTCATCAACAAAAGGGGAGATTGTTAATACAAATAAGCCGTAAAACGCTTATTTATATTTTACGATCTTCTAATTTTTGTCGATAACAAACGAAAATCATTTTAACGAAACAAATAAAATACGAAATGGTTTGAGCCAATAGTTTACTAACACACTTACATTTTCATATAAAACACTAAACAAGTAATAGTGTTTACATTTATAGAAATACATGTGTATAACAACTAGTTTTTACATAATGGGTATATATATATATATATATAATCTAGATCAAATAAGATCAAACTTAAAGTTGTTAAAATGAGATCCAACTAAAATTTGACAAGTGACACTCTCCTTACAATAAAAATAAATTTTTTATTAACTACAACTAAAATTGTTAAAGTTTCGATAGATTTCTTTTAAAATTTACGAACATAGGTGATACACTTTGATTAGAAGTGCAATGTGTATCGTGTTTTGTATGTATCGTTTTGGAATATTTATTAGTGTAAAGTGTATCGTGTATTGCTTTTCCAAACTCATGTATCATTTGGTTATTAGTTGCTAAAATGTTAATTTGTATTAAAATATTATTTTTGTGTAATATTGCTAAACTCGTTATTTATAAATGTTTTTGTGGTTTTTAGACTTGATCTTATATATATATATATATATATATATATATATATATATATATATATATATATATATATATATATATATATATATATATATATATATATATATATGTATATATATATATATATATATATATATATATATATATATATATATATATATGTATATATATATATATATATATATATATATATATATATATATATATATATATCTATATATATATATATATATATATATATATATATATATATATATATATATATATATATATATATATATATATATATATATATATACTAGTGGTCGGTTCACCCAATGGGCGGTCATGTCTTATAATTATCGCTGACATAATTTACTATAAGGAAAGAAGGAGAGTAATTGTAAAGAAATTTTTCCATAAAAATTATTTAACATGTCTAAAAGTAAAATGTAAAATAATCGAATTATACTTATTGTTGGCATATTTTACTATAGCGAAAGAAAGAAGGTGGTAAAATGGTAAAAGTGTACATGTTGAAAGAAAGGGTCGTACATACGAATAGCAAGATAAAGAACAAAAAGAAATATACGCTTATTGAATATGAGAGAAAATATAAAACTTGAGAACCTTCGTGTTTACAAACTTATTTACATGAATGTTGCATTTGCTAAATCATAGATGGGCCAAGATGTCCGATTGACACCTTAATTCCATAACCTTGTCAACCAAAGACATTTCATTGAAGCGCTTGACTTTGATTCACATTACAACGCTGGCATGTCTTATAATTATCATTGACATAATTTGCTATAGCGAAAGAAGGAGGGTAATTGTAAAGAAATTTTTCCATAAAAATTATTTAACACGCCTAAAAAGTAAAATGTAAAATATCGAATTATACTTATTGTTGGCATATTTTACTATAGCGAAGAAGGTGGTAAAATGGTAGGAAAGTGTACATGTTGAAAGAAAGGGTCGTATATACTAATAGCAAGATAAAGAACAAAAAGAAATATACGCTTATTAAATATGAGAGAAAATATAAAGCTTGAGAACTTCGTGTTTACAAACTTATTTACATGAATGTTGCATTTGCTAAATCATAGATGGGCCAAGATGTCTGATTGACACCTTAATTCCAGAACCTTGTCAACCGGCACATTTCATTGAAGCGCTTGACTTTGACCCGTTACTACAACGCGGGCATGTCTTATAATTATCGTTGACATAATTATCGTCTTATAATTATCGTAATTGTAAATAAATTTTTCCATAAAAATTATTTAACATGTCTAAAAAGTAAACTGTAAAATACTGAATTATACTTATTGTTGGCATATTTTACTATAGCGATAGAAGGTGGTAAAATGGTAGGAAAGTGTACATGTTGAAAGAAAGGGTCGTACATATGAATAGCAAGATAAAGAACAAAAAGAAATATACGTTTATTGAATATGAGAGAAAATATAAAGCTTGAGAACCTTCGTGTTTACAAACTTATTTACATGAATGTTGCATTTGCTAAATCATAGATGGGCCAAGATGTCTCATTGACACCTTAATTCAGTAACCTTGTCAACCAAGCACATTTCATTGAAGCGCTTGACTTTGACCCGTTATTACAACGGGCATGTCTT
Organism: Chrysanthemum lavandulifolium; assembly: GCA_022545495.1. Lineage (NCBI taxonomy): Eukaryota > Viridiplantae > Streptophyta > Magnoliopsida > Asterales > Asteraceae > Chrysanthemum > Chrysanthemum lavandulifolium. The sequence goes on along the minus strand of CM040242.1, from coordinate 96,784,615 downwards.
ATAATTATCGCTGACATAATTTGCTATAGCGAAGAAGGAGGGTAATTGTAAATAAATTTTTCCATAAAATTATTTAACATGTCTAAAAAGTAAAATGTAAAATACTGAATTATACTTATTGTTGGCATATTTTACTATAGCGATAGAAGGTGGTAAAATGGTAGGAAAGTGTACATGTTGAAAGAAAGGGTCGTACATACGAATAGCAAGATAAAGAACAAAAAGAAATATACGTTTATTAAATATGAGAGAAAATATAAAGCTTGAGAACTTCGTGTTTACAAACTTATTTACATGAATGTTGCATTTGCTAAATCATAGATGGGCCAAGATGTCTGATTGACACCTTAATTCCAGAACCTTGTCAACCGGCACATTTCATTCAAAATTTGGTTTGCAAAGATTGCTACTCAACCCCTTTCGATGCGCACATAAAGTTACCAACTAAAAAGAATGTGATATTATATATCATGCACTTCAAAGTCTAAAGTACGTAAATGTTAACAAAAATGTGTACTTCTAGCTAATTTGTGTGGTAGGCAACTTTATCGCAACAATGGTCTAGGTGCTTGCATAGTCATGCAAAATATTGATAACCAAAGAACATTGACCGGTCTAAACGCCGAACCCCAAGGATAGTATGTAAAAGACAATGTTGACGGTATGTGCATGCACAATTGTGTTTTACTGAGTATGTCCATGAACAATAGTAACATGACACCTTTAGAAATAAAATACAAAATCGACATTTAATTTTGCGGCATAGAAACCGAATTTTGTTCTTAGGAAGTACTAAAACTAAACATTGGTAAATTGGTATGCAAGATACCAAGAATGTAGATTTTGTCACAGTAGGGACCGGTAAGTGTCTCAGATATGTAATATAGTCTCGCGATAATCGCCCATTTATTACACTGTAACCACTACAACCTTGTGTAGTTGGATTGGCCATCGCTACATTTTTGTCATCATGAGTCCCCAAAATGCATATTTATAGACCTCATTCCCCCTCCTTGTTTTTCAGAAAACACTCACAAACACACTTTTCATAGTGTGGTTTTTCTTACTATTATTAGCTACTTAAAAAAGGGAGCTATTTAAATATATCTAGCTACATATAACAATAATGGCTAGCTTAAAATCATCACCGCAATGTTCTTGTGTCCGATATTAGTTGTGTTAAGTAATGTCGCTCTTAAAGTCGATGCTAGAGCTTTTTTGTGTTTGGTGACTCGTTGGTTGACAATGGCAATAACAACTACTTGGCAACTTCTCGACGAGCCGATTTACCTCCTTATGGAATTGATTATCCCACTCATCGCCCCTACGTTTGGTTCTCCAATGGATATAACATTCCCGACCTTATCACTTGAGTTATTTCGCTTTAGCTCTATATATCGATTATTACTACATTGTTAGATTTAAACGCATATGCATTAATTCTAAGGTGATCTTATTAAATATCAGTCAAGCTATTGGGAAGAAGCAACATTACCATACTTGAGTCCATATCTCACAGCTAAAAGTTACTTGTTGGTGCTAATTTTGCTTCACCGGCGTTGGCATTCTTAATGACACAGAGTCCGCTTTGTAAGTTCACTAAATTCAATCAAAAATATATAAGCTTGATTGGTTTAAAGTAATTTGTGGCTTTTAAAGCTTCCAAAACTCTTTGGTGCATTTGAAAGCTTCACAAGAAAGTACATTAGGTCATTTATATGAAACCTATATAAACAACATTCGGATTGATTTAGTATTTATATGAATTTTTATACTACATCATGCATATTTAGCACCAAACAAAGCATATTTAGCACCGAGAGACGCAATTGTTATTAAAATGCGGTTATAAAGAAAATCGACAAAAATCTACGTATGACTTGCTTACTTTGTTTACCGATGATATGCATATATTGAGTATTCTCATCTTCATAATGAATATGTTCCATTACACGCTGAAGAGCCTTTTCCCTTATCTTCTTACCGGCCATTTCATTAGAATCGGTTCCATAATCTTGTTGATTGTTGCCCAAATAATGTCTTGATGAAAGAGTGTGGACAAGATAGATCTTCCCGCATAAATATGTAATTAAATGTGAAGAATGGTGAAAATAAATTGTAAGACACGAAGAATTAAAACGTATACTAATTAACCTTCACAAGACATACTCCTTGCTTCATTCCAATCTATATTATGATAAGGGATCAGAATAGCTCATCTCTCAAAGCCGAATCAGAGGTGTGATGTAAAACATTCTACAATAACCAATAGTTGCATGTGATTACCGTAACACCGTGATCTTCCTCACAAAGTCCATGGTATGCAAGCTTTTAAGGGTGGTGTGTTTGCACTTGTAGCAAATCTCATGAGGATCTTATTTGTGGTCCTACTTTTATCCCATTCTAGAAACACCGGGTCCATCTCGCATTCTCGTATTCAATAAAAGATACCACAGCTTGTTGTAGCTATCATCGCTTATTCGCCAATCCATTGAAACAAGAAACCTACTCATTATGTAGATTATGAGATGGACGTAAAATAAAAAATAAAAATATTAGTAACGATTTTACCTTAAATCATTACAATTACACATAATGTTACATGCCAGAGTGAAGCTTCGCAACTACTTTGAAGTTCACATATATACAAGTTACCATCCGGCATTGCACGTTATTTATATCTCGCAAGAATTAGACTTCGCCTCGCCTTAAGTGCATTTTTCCATCGCTCGCTCTTTTAAAGATCAAGCGATAATATTAAGAAAACCTTTAGAATAGGTTGCCCCAATATGTAGCACCCGCTATATCTTCGTGGACTATATATCCCATCTTGATCCCTAAGCATATTCCGTTTTGCTTTTTGTACCCCATGGTATTTGCCTAGACACGTTGATATTGAATATCTTGAATGATAGGCTAGATTAGAATCAATCATTGTAATATATGCTCATCCTAGTTTTAGTTTAGGTGTGTCATTGTTGAAATCGTTGATTTTGTTTTTCACGTTGATATTGAATTAAAAAGCCACCGCCACCACCAACCGCATAAATCTTATCATTTAAGGTAGCACCACTAGGCTTCCTTTTGCATTAAGAGGAGGCCGACTTGTCCAATCATTTTAATCGGATCATATGATTCAACTTCACGAAAAGAAACAATATATGTCAGTAGTAGCATAAACACGCACACATAGAGATAGATAGCAAGTTACTACACCGATTATACCGTACACACCGGTTCCACCACCAAATACATAGAGTTCACCATTCAATATCGAAACAGAGCATAACATCTTGCAAGATTCATTGGCTTTAGAGATTTAGTCGCAATATCGCCTTTTTAAATCAAGAGGCTGGTTCTACCTTTGTGGTGACATTACTAATTTTGACAATAGCATTAATAGTGATTTACGATTTTTTAACAAAACTAACCGGGAGATTAATTCTTGTCACGGGTATTTTATGAATACCAAAATGCTTCATCTTTGGTCCATCTTGAGAATCATCTATAGTACTCCATCGGTTTATTCATGTTGAGTATTTAGAATATTTATATCATGAAAAGATAAAAATTAAAAAAACATTAAAAAAACAAATAAATAAAAGAAATTGAATATACATACCTTTTCTTGTATAACAACCTCGCATTTAAACATCAAAAGGAACCGGTTTGTCATGAGTTAGTAATAATAGACTTTATGAAATCAATAGTCAAAATTGAGTGTCTACCGTTGATCGGATTCTTTTCTATATTAGACCGGTTCCCAATCAAATATGCAAGTCTCGTGAACTACCAAAAAAAACTTCATCAAGAGTCTATTTACTAAAAAGCACAAGAAATGGAAGATTTTCTGTAATTTATTTACCTTAATCCTCATGTGTGCATTGTTTGTGTATCGTTTGAGAGAAGTTACTTCTCCCATGTTGTCTTGCTTCCAACCCATACAGTTATCTGCTCCACTGCATCCTCGACCTTGAGGTCTCAACAACACTTCAAGGCGGCGACGACTTTTGTCTCTAGGAATTGAATGCATTTCTTAAGTAAGTATTTGCAAAGAATCTAAATCCGCTGCATTCCTCAACTTTCCAATGGATACAGCTAAGCAAAAACCTATAGAACGACACTTTCTGTTCTTGAGAAAAAGTAGCGCATAATCTCATCTTGTGCTTGTTCATAGCTTCTATAACCACCATAAACCACCATCCTCCTAGATACTTGTTTTAGTCATTGATTACTCGTTACGCCTACGACGTTTAAGTTATAAAGGCTAGACACTCTTAAAACTTCACCGGCCATCTCCACTAAGCCTCGAGTCGATCTCGAATCACACATTTAGACATCGTTTGATCTACCAATAGCACCGACATAACTAAGTAAATGCCTAAAGCTATCCAAGAATTAGAAAGTTTTTATACAATCAAGTTCTCTTTGCTTTATACACCATCAACACTATATCGGTTCTCTTAGCCGCCTATGATATGCTTTTGAATTATGTGTTATTATCGTTATTTTGTAAATGGAGAAGGCACACTAAATTTTCTCAAGAACCACACCCAAGCATGCACCTACCGAATTTAGAAACAAAAATAATCAAATAAATAGTTATGTCAATATAGTAAACTGAAAGAATCATGGAGGACAACAGATGAATACTAACCTCATTGTTGGCAGTGTTGCTTTCTTTGAAAATCGACTATTCCGAGTTGCCAACATCAGGAAGATGCGAAAAAAAAATACACCTGACAAGTTCGTGCATAGTATGGCGAGTCATTGATCTGCGCTAAACCGTCAAGTCTAACAGACTTAAAACAGATTAAGCACAAATACAATGAAGATTAGAGAATACAATGAATTCCCGGGTCATTATGTCCCACGGAGACTCAATGGTGTGTTAAACACTTGATCAGACGATAGAATGACCACTAATGATATCGATCGTAAAGGATTAGATTGAATATTACACTACGAAAAGTTTATAAAATAAAGCGACTTAAATACAAATTAAGAAAATTAAAAGATAAAGATATTAAATAAACGCTATCACTATATTTAAAGTGATGAACGTTTAAAACCTAATACGACGCTTAAATTAAAACTACGAATCTAACAAAATAAAACGTGAAATTTATACAATTTAAATTCTAAAAATATGAAAATAAATTTTACAAACCTAATAATATAAGAAAATTATTAGAAAGGAAAATTATTTTAAAACTATTTATGTAATTATTATTAATTAAAAACTAATTTAAACTATTTAATAATACTCTAAAATAAAAGAAAATATGAAATAAGACTAGAAAAATAAAATTAAGACTTAGAAAATCTAAAATATGATAAAACTAATTTTAAAACAGAAAATATATTTTTAGACTTTTATATATTTATTATTAATTTAAAACTATTTAAAACTAATTAAAATGCTTAGAAAATATTTTTAAACTAAGAAAATTATGGAAAATACTTTTTAAACTTTTTACATTTATCTAAACTTAAGAAAATGAAAATTATTTTTGAAGCTTTTCTTAATTAATTGTATTAATTGCTAATTAAAAATGCTTAAAACTAATTTTAATCTAGAAAATAGTGAACAAAGGACCAAGAATTATGAAAACTTCAGGAAATTCTAAAATATTATTCTAAAGCTGAGAAAATATAAAAACTTGGGCTTATTTGAGAGAATTAAGGTCGCTATGTAAACCTGTCTTAAATAAGCATTATTAAAATAAGCTAAAGAGCACTACAGTGAACCAAACTTCTACACAAGCTAAGCTATACTAAAACTAATATAAGGCAACCTATAGCAGCTACTCCTATCACCTAAATAAGCATTTACCAGTGATTAAGCTAATCGATATATATAAGAAAATGTAAATGGACCCAAGTTTAAGCGCTACATCGACTTATCCAATAAGCTAGAGTAAAACTAAAAGTAGGGGACTCAAGATAATCTAGCAGTAGAACATAAATCCAAAGTTACAGTTTATGAGGACTAGCAATGAAGAAACTAGAAAGCAAAACAAAAATGTCTAAATTGTGACAGTGGGCTGATGCAGAAAACAGAGAACAAGTACCAACTTTAAGCTAATGTAACTACTGTTCCAACAAGCCAAAATGAAAACTAACACTTGAAATAAGTAGACCACCTAGAAAACTGCTTATGGACCAAAATTGAGACCATAACTAGTGAATAAAACACCTGCAAGATGAGTATGAGTTTGAAGAAAACCGATTTTGACAAATGTCGACTTTTGAAAACAGATGCTAGTTTTGACTTTATTGAGATTCAAATGCAAATGAAAGGCGAGATGGATGAAATGTGATGTAGTGAAAGCAATGCAAGCTAGATGATCAACTTCTAAACCTATGTGATATGATTATCGCACCTAGATTCCAATGTAAATGCAACAAGAACGGTGGGCTTGTGAAATTGACTTTGAACTCAAATAATAAGACAATGATGATATGGTAATAATAGACTATAACAAGAATAATGCAACTGATCTAATTCAACAGTTAACCTCTAAAAGCTTTCAATCCTTAAACCAAACACTACTTAAAAAGAACAAAACTACAAATTAACTATGTAAACTGATGAAATTTGATTGCAACTAACTTGAATCAATTGTTAATCCTAAAACTCAACTTCAAAAGCAGATTAAGACCAAGATTCACTCGAAACTAATTTGACTTTTGAACTTTGACTAACTTTGACTTTCGTTGACTTTTATGGTTTTGTTTAAATTAAAACACTGTAGTATGTAGCAAGCTCATGAAAGCTATCACAAGCTTATCTCGAGCTTGTTGGAAGGATAAGAACTTTTATATCTTATAATTCTTGTAAATGATTTAAGACTAATTACCAAGAAACATGAAAACTTTAAATCTTATTAACTTAGATTAAGTACAATACAGAAGTGAAATTTAACTTGAAACAACCTTAAAATTACACTGAAAACTCGAATTTAGACTGAAACAAACATTAAAGTAAATTTTACACTAAGAAATGGTCTAAAACATGCGACAGAGTATACTACTGCTTCTTTCTCCTTTTGTAGTGACTTCTTGAACTCTGTGGGTCCTACTTGGTCTTTCCCATCAATAATATCGCCTTTGGATGGGTCAAATTCATCTTGGCCTTTAAATCTTCTTTTGGCGCCAAAAGTGGAGTAACAAATTTGGAGGGTTGAGTGAGATGAGGGAAGGATCATTAAATGTTTCTTGGAGTTGTGTTGAGGTGGGGGGACAAGGAAATGTGAAGGAGAGGAGGGGGATGGTTGTGTTGAGTGAGTTAGTGATATCAGTTGGAGAAGGAGACTTATTTGGCGCGTTTGGTGTTTGTTTGACCAAAGGATTGACCAAGGCAGATATTAATAAGAAAGGGGTCAAAATCAGGCAGGGCAAGTTTCAAAAGTACAGGGACCAAACTTGACAATTTCCAATTTTCCAGGGACTAATTCTGCCAATTTTGAAACTTGAAGGACCATTCTTGTAATTTTCTCAAACTTTTGACTTTTTTCACCAAAGGACTAAATTTGACAAGTTATGATTTTAAAAGGACCTTTGGTGACTTTTCTTTGAAATTTTGACTCGTGGACTAGTTGTGCCATTTTGAAACTTGGGGACCTGAAGCGCAATTTTGAAAATTTGATATGTTTTCATCCGATTTTGATATTTTGCATTTAAAACACATAAAACACTAATTCGTGATATTTTTATCATTTTGATGCATTTTGAGTGTTTCGGATGATTTTGCAGCTTTATTTTTAGAAAAACGATGAGATTTACACACTCATCAATCCCCCACATCGAGATATTGCTAGTCCCTAGCAATGATTTGAGAAAACATAATGGATTTTAATCTCTTTACCAAAAGCCATTACTTCGGAGTAGCCAAATGTTTCAGTTCAAGTAAGAACCATGGTGACACCGATAACCATGTGATTTTGAGCAAACCACCGACTTTCAACGGATTTGATTTGTCTTTACGTAAGCCGCACTGCCACGGACTAGCCAACTCTTAGATAAATTATCAACATTATCTTTGGTGAGTGATTACCAATTATGGATTTTCCATCGCCTTTACCACAACCATAACCTTATGCTAGCCAACTCTTCACTTTTTAGGATATGCGAAATGAATATGTCACAATTCTCAAATTTCGGTCATTTCTTAAATTTATTATGCATCATATTAGTTCATTCATGGCATTTCATTTCACATTTAACGCTGTAATTTTATATTTAATAAACGTTATCGCGTGAGTTATTATTTTGAATATTTAATCCGTTACTTTCAAAATGATCCCGATGTATTTTTAAACTTACATTTAGTTTATAAAAACTATATTTTTAGTTTTCCTAGTGTTTCAAATTTATTTGGTACATAAATCGTTAAAGTTATATTATTACGACGCTTTTTCTTAAAAACTATCACGATAATTATTTTATCACCCAAATTTCACAAGGAATGTATTTTTACAATTTTATTATCTCATTACATTATATTTTGATCTATTAAAACTTACTTGTACCAAAATTTCCATTTACTTTCATTTATACATTTTCCTACACAACCTTTTACTTACATTTTATTTACAAAGTATATACAAGTAAAAAAAAAAAAAAAAATTTGAGATATTAATCCCCCAAAATCCGGTCCTATGGGATTGGCATTTATGGAGTTGGTAATTTTGTCTTTGAAAGTATAGATCTACACTTCATGTAGTTTTTTTTCAACACATCTCATTCATCTCATTCACCAATAATACAAGTTAGAGAAATAAACTTTCTCTCTTGGTTTTTCATCCTCAAAACCGGTCACAAGAGGGTCTTCAAAGGGATCAAAAATTTTTCCAAGTTCAAGTGGTATAACAATCTAGTTAATACTCTTTCTAAGATTTTGAAATAAAAATCTAGAGTATTTAGGTAACCTTGGTTCTTTCACCTCATCATTTTCACTAGTAAGCATATTCTTATCATTTTCAAGTTTCCTTGTCATTTTCATATGTTTCTTATCATTTTTGGAGCTTATATGCATGTTATGTGATTTATACCATTTATTTCATGATTTTAGAGGTTTTATATACTTATAGTCATCCTATAATTATTCCCATGGTATTCTTTGGTCTTGATGGTGATTAGGAACCCATGACACCCTAAGAAGGTGTATGGTAGGATTAGAATAGCTTTGGAGTTGATTTGAAGGGATTAGAATAGGTTTTGTCCGAGAAAAACTATTTTCGATAACTATATTTTAAGGTTCTGTCCTTGTTTCAGTTTTCTGGAAAATCTGACATTTAGTACGAAACTTTGGCCTTGATTTTTAGAAAATATACTTTAAAACGAATCCGCGGCCTTTTGAACGGATAAAAACGGAGTTATAACGGCCGTGGTGAATTTTAAAGTTTGACGACGAAACGTACATTTTTCTTTAAAATTTCAGATGCGCTTTTACATATTTCGGGTCAAAAACGAGCCTTAAGCTTCACAAATTATTTCGACTTCTCAAAAATATATTAGTTTACTTGATACGAGCTAAGGACATATTATAATGAAAACGGATTTGAAACGACAAATATATGCACGTTTTATAAAGTTGCCGTAACTATTATTTTCGAAAAATGTTATTATTTTTACGTTACAAGTATTTCATTAGATGTAAGGGCCATGTTTGCGCGGTTTTAACTATGATGCAAAACTTTTGGAACAAGTTGTCTTCTAGTAAAATCAAGTTCACCGCCATATTTTTCAAAACAAAAGCCGTTTGACAAGTCGAGTCATAGTAAATTATTTACGGATGTTCAAACTTGGCGAAACTCATTTTCCGCACACCATTAGCAAAAATCACTATCTTTAACCCTTATTATCTTTATGTTCGAGACCTTTTGACTGAAAACTTCGAACTGAAACTTCTAGATTTCGATACAAACTTTCCAAACCGTCGAAGTTCGTTCTCTAACGATCGACGACACCATTTTATTGAATAGTTTTTTGAGCCGTTTTGTTAATTTCATGAAAATTCCGATGACTTTGTTTTCTGATTTAAAAGTGATAATTTCACCATAAATCATTATAAACCATTGTAGGATGACATTTTGACGTAAATACTTGTAAAGTCATTTTGAAGGGTCTAGACGTCAAGCAGTATTTTCGACGATTAGTAATATTTTCAAAACTCGCTAATGGTATAAATAACATACTAAATGCATGCATAACATTACATTGCAACTCATTACATATCATATCATTCGTAATAGGTCCCGGTTAAGCATCACATTATACCTCGTGTACTCCCTTTGTCGCCACATCTATTCATCAAGTGAGTAATCACATCCTCTTTTACCGTTTTACTATACTTTTGGGGCGAAATGCATGAACCATATTTGAACTAAATTGATTATTACTTCTATGAACTCTTTAGACTTGAACTTTTGAACTTGACTTAGACTCTTGGACTTAATTACGAACTTATGACTTGTTTGAATATATTGAACCATACGTGTTCTTGACCCAAAGTCTCGCTGTTTTGGTGGAGCGTTCTTGACCCAAAGTCTCGCCTGCTTTGGTGGGCTGTTCGTGACCCAAAGTCTCGCCAGTCGGTGGAGCGTTCTAAGTCTCGCCTTATGAGTGGGCGTGCAAAGTCTTGCCTTATTGGTGGAGCGTTCTCAATAATTCAATCGATACTTGACTACTTCATACGCTATATTTTTGTGCAATGGGTTGTGTGCACGAGGTTGCAAGTTTTGTATGGGCGTGAACTTGGAACCGAGTGGATATACAATGCCTTTGCTTTTGAACTATATTTTTTTGTTGACCGAATGCTTTAAATATTTCTTACGAGTTTTCTTATTTCGCTAAACGTGTTTACTCACCAACTATTTTCATAGTTGACCGTTTTCTCTCATGCATTTCGGTGATCGTTAGTGCTTTTCTATCAAGTCTTGCATAAAGAAGTTTTCACTTGTCGCTTCAAGCCGTTATGTAATAAAACACAATATTTTGGAATCTAAACTTTGTAATATATTTGCCGATGGCGGCTAAACCGGTATTGTAATGGTGTACTTTTTCTTATAAATATTAATGTTGGTATGTTCTATTATCTTGTGCTTATGTTCCTCCGTTACACTCGTGTTTCGCCCCCGTGAGGGTGTGACAGAATACCATACAATTTTGGGCAAATTGCAAGCCGTAAACGGATTTGAGATATCTTTACCAAGAGCCGTTTGCTCTCGATTAGCCAATCCTTTAGTCTTATAAGACAAGGATCGATAATCAATTGAGTAAGTGTAGAACACTTACTCCAAAAAATTTTGGCCAAAAGGGAATTGGTATAATTATATGATAAAATTAGTGAGAATTTCCCCACTTAGAAATGAATATTGCCCTCAATATTCAAAATACCGCGGTTATGCCGAAACAAAGAACGTAAAAGGGAAAAATTACTACCATTATTTAGAAAGATTTTTTTTTTTTTTTTTTTTTTTTTTTATAACATGTGGGGCATCACCCCACACTTAGGTGGTAGAAAGGGGTAAGAAGATTGACATATGGGTGAAACCCATATAGTGTGTGCTCATGTTTTGATTTCCGAGTCGCTAGCTTGACTCGACCCCGCATTAATTGGTTCATGGGAAGCAAGTGGAAGATACAATCTCCATCGGACTTTCATTCAAGATGTTTGGATAAACATTGAAGTCGTGAAAGTTCCACACCGACGAGATATACAAAGAAAGACCCGCTCATAAATGATAAATAAAAATGCCGGGGTCAAAGATAGTGTCTTCATTCAGAAGGAGTGAAGAGAGAGGAAGTCACCGAGTAAGTGAAGAAAAGAAGGAAAATCATGATAACAATCATTACTAGATCTTCTTCCTCGGGATTAAGTGCATTGCACTTATTTGGATTTTATTGGTTGAGCTCTTAGGGTTGGAAGGCATCTCGGGAGGAAGGTGGGAAGATTTGTCATAACTATGCAAATTGAGATTTCTCCCCGATCATGATTTTGCCATCCACGCAATCATACTCCCGGAGATATGATATGAGTGAGTTCACCCACGAACTCCTCATGAAGAATATACACGGATGTGGGACATGTGCGGTACTTCGTGGGCTATAAATATGCACCTCGTCCATTATAGTCTCCGTGTCGGACTCATCACTATCAAAGATTGGATTAATCGAATTTAGAGTAAATTCGAATCGGTCGAATAAGGGATTAGTGATAGTCGTATTAAGCATTATGGAAACAACATGGTCAACATCCTCTTCTAAGTTGACGATCTCGAATGTGGAAGTGATGCATCAATAAATTCTATGTCTTTAGAATATAAAGAATCGGCATCACTATAATCATCATCAAAATCGAGAAAGTCTCAACAAGATCATTTGTAAGAGGAGAAAACACATCACACTCATGGTCAAGAATTCCCCGGACTCACTTGGGATCGGGATAAGGTCTCAACATTAGACGATTCCGTTTCCTGAATAGTCTTTGAGATGCTTATCCCCATGGTGAAGAGTCTTTGGGATCAAAAATTTCAAAGAATAGGATCATCGACCTCTTCCAAAGGAATTCACTTCTCTCAACCGTGAGTGAAGGGAAGAGTCGAAATGAAAGGCTCAAACGGGAGTGGGATTGCCACTCTGAGCATCGACTTTATCGAAAACATATATAGCTCCTATGCTCTTCATATTCTCCTCCGCCAACAATTCTCCCATACTCTTCCTTCTTCAACGGGAGTGGGATTGCCATCGGAGTCGTAGATTCCTCATCAAAATCATCATCGCCGCCGTCATCATAATCGCATACACGAGAGGTTTCCAATATTGGGAACTTACTCTAGTCGCTTGTTCTTCAAATCGTTTTCGACGAGACTCTTCTTTAACCAATTCTTTCAAATCTTTGAGTATATCTAGACAATTTTCGAAGTTCTTGAGAATTTGCGAGAGGTTGTGTTTGAATCGTTTGCATCGTGGAGGTTGGTCATGATAAGAGTAGTCATAATTGTTACAAGGATTATGCTCATAGACAAGCGTGTTCCCCTGTTTGACACTCAAACTCGGGTGAGGACCTCCACAAGATTACAAGAATATGTCTCCATCTCATAGTGCGGGGTTGGTTGAGGAAATTAGTTGTTTCATTGTAGGATTTTGGTCATAGACAAACCCGCTTCCCGGATTCACAATGCCACAACTGGGGCAATTTCCACCATTTTGAGGTCCCCACACCATTCACAACCAAATTGGTGAGGATGAGACATAGAAAGAATCAAATGGATAGAGGGTAAAAAAATGTAGAATCAAAAGACGCAGAGGGTAAAGATGGATATTTTTGGATTTTGAAAAACATTACAAAAACTTTTACAAAAGATGGTATATGTGCAAGAATGGATCCGAAAAGGTTTAGAACACGCTAAAGCCTCCCGTGAGCGCTAAAATTTGATCTGCGCTAAACCGTCAAGTCTAACAGACTTAAAAGATTAAGCACAAATACAATGAAGATCGAGAATACAATGAATTCCGGTCGTTATGTCCCACTTGGAGACTCAATGGTGTGTTAAACACTTGATCGACGATAGAATGACCACTAATGATATCGATCAGAAAGGATTAGATTGAATATTACACTACTGAAAAAGTTTATAAAATAAAGCGACTTAAATACAAATTAAGAAAATTAAAAAGATAAAAGATATTAAATAAACGCTATCACTATATTTAAAGTGATGAACGTTTAAAACCTAATACGTACGTTTAAATTAAAAACTACGTAACGAACAAAATAAAACGTGAAATTTATACAATTTAAATTCTAAAAATATGAAAAATACATTTTTACAAACCTAATAATATAAGAAAATTATTAGAAAAGGAAAATTATTTTTAAAACTATTTATGTAATTATTATTAATTAAAAACTAATTTAAACTATTTAATAATACTCTAAAATAAAAGAAAATATGAAATAAGACTAGAAAAATAAAATTAAGACTTAGAAAAATCTAAAATATGATAAAACTAATTTTAAAACAGAAAATATATTTTTTAGACTTTTTATATATTTATTATTAATTTAAAACTATTTAAAACTAATTAAAATGCTTAGAAAATACTTTTTAAACTAAGAAAATTATGGAAAAATACTTTTTAAACTTTTTACATTTATCTAAACTTAAGAAAAATGAAAAATTATTTTTTTGAAGCTTTTCTTAATTAATTGTATTAATTGCTAATTAAAAATGCTTAAAAACTAATTTTAATCTAGAAAAATAGTGAACAGTGACCAAGAATTATGAAAACTTCAGGGAAATTCTAAAATATTATTCTAAAGCTGAGAAAAATATAAAAACTTGGGCTTATTTGAGAGAATTAAGGGCTGCTATGTAAACTGTCTTAAATAAGCATTATTAAAATAAGCTAAAGAGCACTACAGTGAACCAAACTTCTACACAAGCTAAGCTATACTAAAACTAATCTAAGGCAACCTATAGCAGCTACTCCTATCACCTAAATAAGCATTTACCAGTGATTAAGCTAACTGATATATAACAGCAAAACAGAAACTGGACCCAAGTTTAAGCTGCTACATCAGCTTATCCAATAAGCTAGAGTAAAAACTAAAAGTAGGGGACTCAAGATAATCTAGCAGAGAACATAAATCCAAAGTTACAGTTTATGAGGACTAGCAATGAAGAAACTAGAAAGCAAAACAAAAATGTCTAAATTGTGACAGTGGGCTGATGCAGAAAACAGAGAACAAGTACCAACTTTAAGCTAATGTAACTACTGTTCCAACAAGCCAAAATGAAAACTAACACTTGAAATAAGTAGACCACCTAGAAAACTGCTTATGGACCAAAATTGAGACCATAACTAGCTGAAATAAAACCTGTGCAGTAGCTGCAAGTTTGGAAACTGATTTTTGACAAATGTTGACTTTTGAAAACAGATGCTAGTTTTGACTTTATTGAGATTCAAATGCAAATGAAAGGCAGAGATGGATGAAATGTGATGTAGTGAAAGCAATGCAAGCTAGATGATCAACTTCTAAACCTATGTGATATGATTACTGCACCTAGATTCCAACAGAAATGCAACAAGAACAGTGGGCTTGTGAAATTGACTTTGAACTCAAATGACAGTAAGACAATGACAGATATGGTAATAATAGACTATAACAAGAATAATGCAACTGATCTAATTCAACAGTTAACCTCTAAAACAGTTTCAATCCTTAAACCAAACACTACTTAAAAAGAACAAAACTACAAATTAACTATGTAAACTGATGAAATTTGATTGCAACTAACTTGAATCAATTGCTTAATCCTAAAACTCAACTTCAAAACAGATTAAGACCAAGATTCACCGTAAACTAATTTGACTTTGAACTTTACTAACTTTGACTTTCGTTGACTTTTATGGTTTTGTTTAAATTAAAACACTAGAGTATGTAGAAGCTCATGAAAAGCTATCAAGCTTATCCGAGCTTGTTGGAAGGATAAGAACTTTATATCTTATAATTACTGTAAATGATTTAAGACGAATTACCAAGAAACATGAAAACTTTAAATCTTATTAACTTAGATTAAGTACAATACAGAAGTGAAATTTAACTTGAAACAACCTTAAAATTACACTGAAAACTCGAATTTAGACTGAAACAAACATTAAAGTAAATTTTACACTAAGAAATGGTCTAAAACATGCATGTAGTATACTACCGCTTTTTCTCCTTTGTAGTGACTTCTTGAACTCTGTGGGTCCTACTTGGTCTTTCCCATCAATAATATCGACCTTTGGACGGGTCAAATTCATCTTGGCCTTTAAATCTTCTTTTCGCGCCTAAAAAGTGGAGTAAATGGAGGGTTGGTGAGATGAGGAAGGATCATTAAATGTTTCTTGAGTTGTGTTGAGGTGGGGGGACAAGGAAATGTGAAGGAGAGGAGGGGATGGTTGTGTTGATGTGAGTGATATCAGTTGAAAGGAGACTTATTTCATGCGTTTGGTGTTTGTTTGACCAAAGGATTGACCAAGGCAGATATTAATAAGAAAGGGATCAAAATCAGGCAGGGGGTCCAAAAGGTTTAATGGCAGGGTCAAAAAGGTGGAAGGGTCCAAAATGGTTTGTAAAGGCTCATAAGTACAAGGACTTCTTTTGTAAAATCTGAAAGATCAAGGGTCAATCCTGTCAATCATGCAAAGATATTCCAAGGGATCACAAGTGACAAGTTTCAAAAGTACAGGGACCAAACTTGACAATTTCCAATTTTCCAGTGGACTAATTCGCCAATTTTGAAACTTCAAGGACCATTCTTGTAATTTTCTCAAACTTTGACATTTTTCACCAAAGGACTAAATTTGACAAGTTATGATTTTAAAAGGACCTTTGGTGACTTTTCTTTTGAAATTTTGACTGTGGACTAGTTGTGCCATTTTGAAACTGGGGACCTGAAACCGCAATTTTGCAAATTTGATATGTTTTCATCCGATTTTGATATTTTTGCATTTAAAACACATAAAACACTAATTCGTGATATTTTTATCATTTTGATGCATTTTGAGTGTTTCGATGATTTTGCAGCTTATTTTGTACAAAATGATGAAGATTACACACTCATCGCTCATCCATCGCAACAACTCACCTTTGGATCCTGCTTGATGAACTACATGAAAACATATGTTCACAATTGCACAAACATGTTGGTTACTCAGCATAACCGATGCTTTGCTTTTCATTCAAGACAGTAAAACCTAGGGGATTTTCATGAGGAATACTTCTTCAGATGCTGGAACAGTAGCCTCAAACCTGCAGCTAGTCTTTGAGTTCCAACAACTGGTCAACTCTTTCTTGAACATCAGATTTATGGCAACTGGCAGCCGCATTGGCCTTTTCTTGCTCAAGCAACGCCATTGCTGCAGCAGCAGCCGCCTTTTGAGCAACAACTTTCTTATAATGAGCTTCAAAGAAAGCCTTCTTCTCATAGCAATGGATCCAGTGGGCATAACTCTTGGCCTCTTCAACATATCGCTTATGCGGAAAATTGGACCATTTCCCAAGCTAATGACTCGATGCAAACCTCCCAAAGAAACCGAATCACCAAGACCGTGTACATTGTTACCCTATAGTACAAACAACAACAACATCTTCAATCAATTACCCATAAACAAAAATACCGATTATAATCTCATATATAAAAGAAACACCCCAACACTCTACAATCGAGATAAAGTTATATACTTCCATTGAAAATTTAACCCGTCTAACAAAATGTAATACAAACAACAAAAAAAAACAAAGAACCCATGTAATTTCTAAAAGGAGTTCACACCGAAACATGATCGAGTAAATATCCTCCAATGCTCGGATGTGGATTCCAAGATCGATGAATCGTTCACACTCAATTGAGAGCGTTTCGATGATTATCGACCAAACAAAGAGCTCCCAATAGTGCTAGACACCGATCATATATAAAGTATTTGTTTCTAACTTAATGTCCTCGTACTTCCTCAATATACCTTTTGACATTTTTTCTCATCGACTTTACTCATTAGATCATTAAATATGATACACCATATATTGACCTTTTGCCCTGTGAGAAGACTGGACATAACAGTCTGTTGAGTTGCATTCAACTAATCAATGCTGGACTTATTCCCCCCAAAACCTTGGTGACAAAAGTAATCACAATTCGCTGCTGGTCTGGTATAGTTATACCACCAATAGGCCTATCATACCTGCTATTGTCTACACTACAACTGATATCGTCATTGGTGGTGACCTTCAACAGTTTTTGTGTGTATGTTATGGAGGCTGCATCTGTACATTGAACTAAAGCTTGAGAAGGTTGCGATAGCCATATTATCATTCTGATAAAAAAAGGCGACGACAACAAATAACACATCTTTATCACCGCTCGGTAAGCTTTTTACTTGGCTTGGCTTGGCTTATCAACAGTTCTAGCTCCTCTCCACATGCCCACTTTCACCAATAAGAGAAAACCGGAAACTGAAATTAATCAATATCAGCAAGGCAAGCATCAGCAAATGATCGAAAACATCAGCAAACGTGCATGAATATCAAGCCTAATCCTTGGTCAAACATACATCGGTCAACCTCGAACTCCTCAAATGGCGGGGTGTATCTTCTCACATATGGGTTCAAAGAAACCCCTTTCAAGATTTCAGGTAACCCCTGATATTGTAACATCAAAACATAATCTCCCATTAATAATTGAAGTATTTTGAATATAGTATAATGCTCCAGTTTTTTAACTTACCTGTTTGTATGTGAGCATGGAACAAAGGATCTTAACATCCATGTACTTTGGAGTAAGACCAAGACGCACAACATTGTCCGAAGTCGCCATGCACTCGACACGCTCGCCATTCGAGATATGCATGGGGCTCGCTTGCTCTATGTACGCACCATCACCTGGTTCGAGCCTCATGAGGTTAAGGAGGAGGCGCCTAAGACCCCAACATCATCGGGTATTGCATCTCTAGTTTCAACACTAATTCTTCTTTATGAGTTAACCGCCTTTTTCGATCATAAGCATATAAAATTTTATTGCTAACGAACTTACGAAATGACTTGTAACTTGTAGAAAAGGTGCATGTAAAGTGATACCATTGTGATTACTTATATAGACAGTTACGCTATATAGCGATTAAGATAATCAACGATAGAAAACATTCACCATAATCATAACTTGTACGGATCCACCTAAAGGTAAATAAGGTTTATACAAAGAATCTCAAACTGCTTCAAAACAATAACGAGATAAGCATACGCACTTTCTTAGTTTAAACACTCGAAGTTCTTATGTACTTTGTAAAAAGCATAATAAGCATTTTGTTTCGCTTATATAGCCACTAATGGCTTATTTGGTTTTGGGCTTATGTTTCATAAGCTCACTTTTTGTTGCTTATTTTGAAACTTTTCGCTTATAGGCATCAACAGACTTAATCCACAAACATAATCCCTAAATCACTATCATCTCGGCAAACAACAAATATTTATAAAAGTAGCTGCCACTCACCCACCATATTGTGTGAACCATCTTCACCACCAGGATAAACCTTCCCATGCTCATGTCTGCATGTTTCCAACGTATATCAAGAATAAGCATGAAAGAAAATCATGTGTTAAAAACTGAAATCATGTGTTTTACCTGTGAACAGAGAAGACCAGCACTTGCGAGTCCTTATAGAACATCTTTTGAGTACCATTCCCGTGATGAACATCCCAATCAACAATTAGTATCTTGTTGATACCTAATTCCTATGAACGCAAAAATGTTAACTTAGTGTCTTAATTTTTTTGCGACCGCAAACTTAGTGTCTTAGTTAATGATACATTACACTTGTTGATTTCACAACTAACGCATTGGTACAATCATTAAAGGTTATAAAAAACACATGTAAATCTCTTTACTTTTGGTCAAGTAGAAAGCTTCCGCAATAGCAACATTGTTGAAAAGCGAGTCCCATTGGTTTACTTTCTTCGCATGGTGTCCGTGTGGTCTAACAATTGCAAAGGCGTAATTAAGTTCCCCTTTTGCAACTTTCTCCAAATTTCTATTAAACATACGATGGTGAATATAATGTGTTGGGATAAAACGTTAGAGATGTAAATGTTAGCAACTCACCTCAACCACGAGCCAAAGAAGAAGATAGGCGATTCGGATGAACCTTCATTGAAATATATAGAATCATATTTCACCACCTTGTTTCTTTCATGGGTCGTGTTTTGTAACTTATATTCTTGATCAAATTAATGTGATCGTGACTATGAACTGCTGCTACATATTTGTATGCCACTTCTTTAGCTTTGAAAACCACACATCTGAAATACAAGATAGCATTCAAGTTAAAGCACATATTGAAAGAAACTAATTCCGGTTGTTTTCTTTAGTAGCTGATTTTTTTTAACGTACTTTGGTCATTGATCCAATTTAGTAAAAACAGTAGAAATTTTTTTGAGCACATTGACCATTACAAATCCAGTTCTAGAGCAGTGAACATGTATATTACTCATCATGTACACTCACCTTTACCCTTTAGGGATAGTTTTGATGAGGTTGGGTTCTGGTTCAACCGCAATCGAAACAAATAATGATACTCAAGACAACCAAACACGAATATGTCAATAACCCGTAGTGTCCACTTTTCCAAAGAGTCAATGCTTCAAGAGGTCAGATAATGACACATTGGTGATAAAGCGATCATAAAGGTTTCAAGCCAAATTACTCAATGTACAATATGACAAAGTTTAGAAGATCAATGTGACATACCGGTTTGATGTACATGTGATGAAGAAAACACAAAACAAACAAAATGAACTGTATATAATTTTTATGGATCATTAGATGAGATTGTGAGGAAAAAGGATATTAGGGTTTTTGAGAAAAAATTTATGAACCGTATATAATTTTTATGTATATGTTTAGTCTAGGGTTACCTAAGTTGAGGATTCTCCCACATAATTGCATAGATTTATTATATGATTCCAATAAAATTATATCCATTTATATATTATAGTATGCAACATAATTATCAAAATAACTTGTTGCCTAGTGGTAAACACACAAGTTATTTATCAAACAACCAAGGTTCAATCCTTCAGGAACCTTTTATAAACAATTTTCAAAATCTTTAAAAAATTCAAAATTACAAAAAATAATAAAATTCGAAAATTAAAATTAATTGCAATTTTCAAAAATCTTTAAAAATTCAAAATTACAAAAAAAAAAAAAAAAAAAAAAAAAATTGGAAAATTAACAATTAATTGATTAGTTGGACCAATAATGCTTATGTGGCATAAAATGATGAGGTGGCATTGAGGTGGCATTAATGTCAAATGCCTCCCCGTATATATAATAATATAGAGATATATATATAGGGGAGAGTTAATGTGAGATCAAACTTAAAGTTGTAAAAATAAGATCTAGTCTAAAAAACTATTAAACATTTATAAATAATAATTTTAGCAATAATACATAAAAAAAATATTTTATTACAAATTGACATTTTAGCAACTAATAATGAAATGATACATGAGTTTGGATTAGTGATACACCTGATACACATTACACTAATAAATATTACAAAACCTGATACACATTACATTTCTAATGAAAGTGTATCACCTAGGTTTCATAAATTTTAAAAATAAATCTATCGAAACTTTAACAATTTTAGTTGTAGTTAATAAAAAATTTATTTTTGTTGTAAGGAGAGTGTCACTTGTCAAATTTTAGTTGGATCTCATTTTAACAACTTTAAGTTTGATCTTATATCTAGATTCTAGATTCTATATATATATATATATATATATATATATATATATATATATATATATATATATATGTAATGGGTACATAAAATCTAAGTACTTAATCCATTGATCTAGTATACATTGAATGTAGTTGAATGGTGGGTAAAACCCGAGTCCATAACCCATACCCATGGAGCATGATCCATAACCCATGACCCATTGCATGACATCATGCATGAAGTCATGTTGGGTATTATCCATGGTCCATGACCCATGCCCATGATCCATTGTCTAGATACATTGTATCTATTTGGGTACCCATGACCCAAAGTCCATAACCCATGACCCATGATCCATGACCCATAACCCAAATAGGAGGAGCGTCTGGCGATGGACGGATCCCTCAAGCAAGGGATCCGTGGGGGAACAGTAGTTGATTTTTGTCTATAAATAGTGAGCCATTTCCTCATTGTAACTCACCCCTTTTACACACACTCTCTCTTAGTGTTGTAAACTCCCTAACCTCAGATCCAAAGGATCTTTCTATGTAGTTTGTGTTTGTGTGATTCTCTAGGTTCCTCTTAAAGGCGAGATCACCACCTCTTGAAGTCGAGCAAGCTCAAGTCCATGAGTTTTCAAACTTCTTCATCATCAAGACTACTGAAGTTCTCTTGTTGATAGTTCTTTCTTCTCTTATTGGAAGTGTTGTGTTGAAGACATAGGTGAAAGATGTCTAAAGGGTCAAGTCGAAGGCATTAGTGAAAGGTGCCGAAGATCCGTGTTGAAGGCATTAGTGAAAGGTGCCAAAGATTCGCGTTGAAGGCATTAGTGAAGGGTGCCTAAGGGTCGTGTCAAAGGCATTAGTGAAAGGTACCTAGGGTGTACATTCGATATGGTGCATCGATGTACAAGATAGATTAGTTTGGGTCAAAGGATATTGATATCCTTGTTGATGTTGTAATAAGGAGTGGATCTCCTTTGGGATAGGTGTTGTGTAGTGTTGGGTAGTAGTTCCTCCTTTGTAATGGAACTCGGTGTCTAGCCTTGTACCGGATAAAGTATAGGCGACGTTGTGATAGGTTTGGTTCTACCTCGTGGGAGAACCCGATGTCTAACCTTGTACCAGATAAAGAGTAGACGACGTTGTGAAGGCTTCTCCGCCACAAGGAGCTTGTGTTGTATAGTGATTACGAACTCTCGAGTAGGTGACTCGGAGAGTGGAGTAGGGCAAGAAAGATGTCCTTGTAGCCGAACCACTATAAATACTCGTGTCATGTTTTGTGCTTCTTACTCTTTATCTTTGCATTCCTTATTTATATGCTTATCTATAATATCCAACATACACATTTAATATATTGACATAAGTCGATCTAAATAGTTTAAAATGAAGTTTTAATCGGTAAAACTATTCAACCCCCCTTCTAGTTTTCCACACTTTGTAACAACAAAATACGATTTCTCACCCGCATCTGAATTCAAAATCATAAAAGATAAAGAAGCCGAATAACTTATCTTACAAATTGTAGAGCTGGTGGAGATGCAAAATTTGTTTTCAAAAAAATTGTATAATACCAATCTATGAGCCTACAAGATCAAAACAAAAATAAAAGTTTAATTCAAGAGTTATAGGAAAAAGATTAATAGCAAATGAATAATCCGATTTTAATGGGTGTTTTGAATTTTTTGAACTGATTCTTCCTCCAAAATTTTTGGTTTATATTATTAATCTTTGTTTGACTTCCTAATGTAATGCCGCATTCCGAACCCGTGTACAAAAAAAGTCAGACTAACCAATTATAAGTTTTTCAAAATCTTGACTTTTCAACTTTTCATATTTGACCATAAACTCTTTTTAGATAGTTAAGAGTTTTGAACTGATTCTTCCTCCGAAAGTTTTGGTTTATATCATTAATCTTTGTTTGACTTCCTAATATAACGCCGCATTCTGAACCCGTGTACAAAAAAAGTCGACTAACCAAATATATGTTTTTCAACATCTTGAGTTTTCAACTTTTCACATTTGACCATAAACTTTTATAGATAGTTAAGATAAGATATATAAACAATTGAAATTGAAATGTTGAAAACTTAAATAATTATAATGGAAATGTTGATATTAAAATGGAAATGTTGCCATATGCACACCGTGTCCATAACCAATAAATATAGAAGTAACATACATGAATCATGAAAATATATATGTACAAATACCCTATAATCATACATATGTACAAATACCCTAAGATTACCTAATCACTAAGAAAAGATAATATAAAATGGTATGAGAAGATATAATATAAGAATTTGACCACTAAGAGCTGTTATAATCTTTTTTTTGAACATATTTATAATCAAATTAGAGACAACAGGTAACCACATATTTCTTCATGCCTTAACATAAGAGAAAAAGATAATCTTACACATAACTTTACACAAAAAGGATGTACAAATATGATGCTTCAGTCAAGGCAACCCGTAATAACCCGAACCCAATTAGACCCGAACCCGACAACCCGGTTTCTTATCAGGGCGGGTTGCGGGCCATATTTTTAAAAGTCAAAACCGATTCAACCCAACCCGATAAACCCGATAACCCGCCCCGATAACACCCCTAATTGTAGATGTAGATATGTTAGGTATATCGAAAGTTCAAAATTTTGAATCATCGAGACTTAGGAATTGACAAATACCATTGGTAAGATTGTTAACAAAATTTATTCCATTAGATATTAAGTATGAGATGGGTTATTGGTACCCCTATAAAATACCAACAATATCATCTGATTTTTTTTTTTTTTTTGCTTAAGTGTTTTGTGTAACCAAAAACAATAACGCTCTACAATAACTAAAGTTATTACAAGTAAAAAAACCAACAAGAAAATGACTTAACATAAATCTCTTAAGCTTCAAAAGATGACCAATATCAATCTCAATCAAAAATCCATTTGCAGTCTTTACATCATTACCCATCTTTACTTCATTAGTAGACAATTGAGCCCAAGGCCCAAAAGATATAAAAATCCATTTGTCAAGCTATAAACGAGCAATTCCAAATACACCTTAAACTCCACTCTACTTGTAAAACCATTACCCAAACACCATTTAAACACCAGATAACAACCATTAGGGAAAAAAACAACAAAATCAACTCTTTTCTTATATTTGCCACAATAACATCCCTATTATTACTAATCATACAACCCCAAAAAAACACAATTACCAAACCAATAACAACTCCAAACATACATAATCCAGAAATCCCAGCCCACAAAACTCACCATAGTACTAAAATAGCAGCAATACCAAACACTCGTTATTGTTTCTAAACATATAAATATATCCCAAACATCCCTTCTGCACCAGCACCCAACCATTAAC
Organism: Chrysanthemum lavandulifolium; assembly: GCA_022545495.1. Classification (NCBI taxonomy): domain Eukaryota; kingdom Viridiplantae; phylum Streptophyta; class Magnoliopsida; order Asterales; family Asteraceae; genus Chrysanthemum; species Chrysanthemum lavandulifolium. The sequence continues at coordinate 96,759,957 of CM040242.1, read as the reverse complement.
AAGAATAAGAGTCAAATTTCTCTCCTTATCTCTCCATTTAAACCAATGCCACTCAAACAAAAATGTAGCATATCCAAAGATAAAAGTCATAACCTCTACATTTTGCAAAGACCAATACAATTAACTTATTTCTATGTCTATGTCTTATTTCACTTAAACAAAAAAGGTTAATATGTTAATGGAAAATTTTAAGGGTAAATATACCTTATTTCTTCCATGGCACAAACTCCACTTTACCACTACCATTCAATTGTTTAACATGAAACTCCTATAAATTTGCAGTGATCACTCCCAATACAGAATTCCACCTACATAGTAAACTTAATGTGCATATGCATAAACAATTCAAGACCGATACAAATTTCAATCAAAATACAAAAATCACAATAAAAAAAACACGTAGTTAATAGAATTCAAATAACATTGTAAAAGAACGAACCTGATTGAAGAACCTATTTGTTTTCTTTTGTAACAACAAAACACGATTTCTCACCAACATCTGAATTCAAAATAAGAAAAGATAAAGAAGCTAAATAACTTATCTTACAGATTGTGGAGCTGGTAGAGATGCAAAATTTGTTTTCAAAAAAATTGTGTAATACCAAATAAAAGTTTAATTCAAGAGTTATAGGAAAAAGATTAATAGCAAATGAATAATCCGATTTTAATGGGTGTTTTGAATTTTTTTTATACTGATTCTTCCTCCGAAAGTTTTGGTTTATATCATTAATCTTTGTTTGACTTCCTAATATAACTCCGCATTCGAACCCGTGTACAAAAAAAAGTCAGACTAACCAAATATAAGTTTTTAAACATCTTGACTTTTCAACTTTTCACATTTGACCATAAACTCTTTATAGATAGTTAAGATTTTTGACCTGATTCTTCCTCCGAAAGTTTTGGTTTATATCATTAATCTTTGTTTGACTTCCTAATATAACGCCGCATTCCGAACCGTGTACAAAAAAATTCAGACTAACCAAATATAAGTTTTTCAACATCTTGACTTTTCAACTTTTCACATTTGACTATAAACTCTTTATAGATAGTTAAGATAAGATATATAAACAATTGAAATGGAAATGTTGAAAACTTAAATAATTAAAATGGAAATGTTGCCATATGCAAAATGGAAATGTTGATATTAAAATGGAAATGTTGCCATATGCAAACTGTGTCCATAACCAAGAAATATAAAAGTAACATACATGAATCCTGAAAATATATATGTACAAATACCCTATAATCATACATATGTACAAATACTCTAAGATTACCTAATCAATAAGAAAAGATAATATAAAATAGTATGAGAAGATATAATATAAGAATTTGACCACTAAAAGCTGTTATAATCTTTTTTTTGAACATATTTATAATCAAATTAGAGACAACTAACAACCAGAGATTTCTTCATGCCTTAACATAAGAAAAAAAGATAATCTTACACATAACTTTACACAAAAAGGAAGTACAAATATGATGCTTCAGTCAAGGCAACCCGTAATAACCCGAACCCAATTAGACCCGAACCCGACAACCCGATTTCTTATCGGGACGAGTTGCGGGCCATATTTTTAAAAGTAAAAAAACGATTCAACCCAACCCGATAAACCTGATAACCCGCCCCAATAACACCCCTAATTGTAGATGTATATGTGTGTTAGGATTCAAGATCCTAATCCTAATCTTAATCCAAATTTAAATTCTAAACCCACTTATATACAAAACGGGCCCTAAGATTCAAAATTAAGGGGGCGTTTGGTTCACAGAATGTTTTTGAAGGAATTGTAATTTTTAGAATGAATTGTAATTTGATGTAATTGTAATTTAAAGAATTGGAATGTGTTGTAATTGTAATTAATGAAATCTATCAATGTGTTTGGTTGACCGCAACGAATGTAATTCAATTTTTTATAAAACTTAAAAAGCTAATTTAATAACGATAATAATAATAATAATAAAATAATAATAATAATAAAAATAAATAATAATAATAATAATAATAATAATAATAATAATAATATAGTAATAAAAAGAATATTAATAATAAAATATAATAATAAAATAATAATAATAATAAAATAATAAAAATATAATATTAATAATAAAAATAAAATAATAATAGTAATTATTATAATAATAAAATAATAATAATTAAAATAATAATAATAATTAATAATAATATAATAAATAGTAATAATAAAAAAATGATATTTAATAATTAATAATAATAATATTAAAATAAATAATAAATAATAATAATAAATAATAATAATAATACATTATTATTATTATTATTATTATTATTATTATTGTTATTATTATTAAATAATAATAATAATAATAATAATAATAATAATAATAATAATAATTATTATTATTATTATTATTATTATTATTATTATTAAATAATAAATATAATAATAATAATATTGATACAATTATAATATTATAATAATAATAATTAATAAAATAATAATAATAATAATAATAATAATAAATAAATAATAATAACAAGCATGGAACTGCGGCGTTGCCATGGGGTGTTTTCTCTATTTTTCGATCTTTGTAAGTGTAAGAAAATGTTGCACAATAATTATGGTCAATACATTATCATATTGTTGCACAATTTGTATCCCGACTTAGTAACAATAACAGAATCGCACATGTTTATTGTTAATACACAAAAGTCCATGATATGCATCAAGTAACCTTGGTTGCCATCCGCAACATGAATGTTTCTATTATTGATCTAATTCTTGGAACTTAAAGTCAGATACAAATTGTAGTTGTAGTGCTCTCAAAAGCACAAATAATCTTTAAATGTTTAAAACTTAAGATAGGCATGACAAAATATGCATTAATAATTTAGTGATTCAAATTTCATAGACCCATAAAAAGCTCCAGTAACGACTTCATAATTTCAGGATAAAGTTGTTTAATTGCCCTTTTTTATCACTAAGCATGTTACCTTAAGCATGTCCAAACAACGGTCTTTCTGATGTCCAAACAGCGTATAGAAAGTGTGTAAAATACCACATTAACTGTCCAAACAGCCTTTAAAGTCTTTCAAAGCTTGTAAAAATCAATGCGGAACACGTATAAAATATTCAATGCCAAATTTAGCTGGAAAAATAGAACTGAGTTGACTGTGGTTGCTTAAAGCCCTGTCGGTCACGCTGGGTTTGAAATTTTTTAGAACCAATTTATTTTGGCAGTTATCTAGGCTGGAACTAATTGAGCGGGATAAGACTCTTACGAAAAAAGGTTGCACATATAAGATTCTATCCTTCAAACGATATTGTTTTCAAAAGTTAATAAATTGAAAGTTTATTAATCATTTATGCATATGCATCATCTTTGTATAAAAAACATTACGGAGCATCTTGGGTGACACACATAAGCAACAAACATGTATTTCTTTAATGCGTTGATGTTGTTTTAACGTATCGAGTTAACATGGATATGTAGTAAATGAACGGAAAAGAGACGCACTTGTGGAAAGCTTTCGAATTTGTCTATGATTTGGATCCTTTTGACTCTAGCACCTATTCAATTTAAGTGAAGAAACATGTAGAATACCGTTAGCAATAGATTTTGGCGTTTATAATTGTAATAATCAGATTATCGCTTGTTGGGGTGTTTGTAAAATTCGATTTTTCAAGAAAAGAGCTAAGACGTCAAAAGGGTTATATTTTATTGTAAGCATTATATTTTGAAATTTATCATCCGAAACTACTTATCGACACCCAAATAATCCCACAATCGTAAATACAACTTTTACATCCATACATAGTCACAATGATCAATTGCAAAACCTAAATCCAAACACCCTCGAATTTAATAGTAAGTAATTTTACCACGACATTTATTTTCAACGAAATGATATGATCATTGAAATCCAGACGGGTTTCGTTGGCCATCTTTACACTTGAAAACATCCGAAAATGATATTTTAAGCACCTTTCATACATCCCTATAACATAAGTGGCGTGGTATTCGAATTCCAACGTATCGATAATGAAAAAGGTATCGAGTATCACCTATTGAGCATAATCAATCGCTTAAGGTAGGAAAAACTAATTTGTTATGCAGTTGCTAAGGCCGATGGTCCGAAACTACGAGTTACCCGGATGCAAAGTAAAGGCTCGTATGTGCTTTATAGATGCCTTCGCCCGATTTCGAGTAGTAGTAATCGGCGGTGGGCCACCTTCATAAGCACTATCGATTCTGCAAGTAATGTTTACCTGTCAGTTAGAATGTAACCCAGAAGTCAGAACCTCCTGAAAAAAAGTGGAAAAATAAGAACGGAGTAAATGAAAATGGCATCTATGAAGATAGATGTATGAAACTATTCTAATATATCAAATGATTGAGCTTGAAGTTAATATGCTCTACTTAACTTTAGGTAACTTAAGTTGGGCCATGATTTATCTCTAATAGGTTATTATGCACAATAAGCATTCATGTGAGAATTAATCATTCGATATAGTGGGGCATATGTATAACTGTTTCGACCCAAAATCCAAAATGACCCATTTCCACCCGACCCTTGACTTTGCAGACTGGCCTTCAAAATGACACTCTTTAATCCGTTACACAGGCTGCCGTATCTCACTACCATTTTCAAAGCGATACTCTTCTTTAGACCTCACATGCGCCATTTGGATAAACTTTTCTTGCTTTTCTACATTAAAAAGCCGGTATTAATATGGCAACTAATAAGAAATTTTTGAACATAGAAATTTAAGTAATTCAACACTTGGTTCACCTATAATTCGTTTGTTTCATTAGCAATTTCGGAAAATCTAACCCCAATGTTGTTCATATACCCCTTGGACTTTCCAAACATTACAATATAAATCACTACAAACCGAAGAAGAATCACATATTTTTCAAAATAAAATCTTACCATTCTCATACGCAAAATCAAGATGCGGTTAAAGTGTCGCTTATGATGTTCACTTCTCCGATATGTACCAGCTCTGTCCTCAACCCACCGAACATTTCCTACGATGGTGTCATATACCTCGATTAGAAAGCAAAAATCCGAAATTACATGAGTAAATTGGTACTAAGTTATGGTTGCTTACATATTCAAGACACGTCTATAGGCAACACTTGCAAAAATGTTGATGTGATGAACGGTAATAATGATCTTCGGATGACCACGATAATCGGCACGAAAAAATGCAACCAAAAAATTCAAAGAGGAGCCAACTAAATTTACTGAACTAAGGACGACATACAAAGTATATAAACAATTTCTCTTCATTATCTTGGAGAAGTCAAATTTGTTAAGGATTCTTTAGATACCGAGTTTTTGTAGTACTCAATAAAAGCTTTCTTTAACTTCCATTGGCTTTCTTTGAATTCATTTTTTTGTGACAAAGACACACAAAAGATATTGGTTGCCATGCTTTGCAAAGACCCATAATACTATAAGTTTTCAACCACCGTAGGGCTAAGCGGTATATTGAACCTTTGAGTATTGATGTTGCGTTGGATCGTTAGCTGTCGTCTTCACTTAGCTGGAATGAGTTCATACTGTAACTTGGATCTTGACCAATAAGATTCTCACCGAAAATCGATCTGAACGAATCACACAAACAGAAGATTTCATAAGGGATAAACGAAGGCTCAAATGGTAAATATAACTTTTAAGAATCCAAGAAAATCTACAAACATTGAATCTTTATTAAAACGCGGGTAGTTGCTATTGGTCGTTAAAAATGATTCTGACTATGCGTTTCTTTAGTTCAAATGGGAATTTTGGGTGTTCCGATGGTTGCCACTTTCTAAGCAGATAAGGGGTTGTTTGGATAGCTAATTAAAGGGTTTTATTTACTTAAAAATAACGACATAAGCAGTTATAAGCAATCTCAAACAGCCTATTCCTTTAACTAAGCAATCGGTACATATTTGAATCGTCAATATGCATATCTAAACTTGTAAGACAACGAGTTTTAGCAACCGCTCGAGCATCTTGTATCTTTCTAATACATCATCGAGAACCAATAAAGTGAACACTATCATCCTCGCTATGATTCTTTGGATGATATAAAATGATGGCAAACACTCTTTTCCATTTATTCACATTTCGCAAACCTAAGAATCGGATAATTTTCTCAGAAGCCCAATCCAAAACACCCACATAAACCGCAACTAACAACTATCATTCACAATATTCAAAACGATTCAACATTATACTGAAAAAACATTGCGGTATGCAAAGTAGACGGATTCGGAGGTGGCCTAGTAGTCGAATTATTTCCATAATCCCATGAACGGCTTCATCCGCGCGGTCCTCGCATATGTCGAAGAGCACATGATTAAAATCCTATACACCAATATCAAGAAATCCTATTTACTAATCTTGGATATCATTAACTTATTTACTAATCAATGAAACATTCAAACAAAAGACCATTTGTTCGACGTCAACTTACCAAATATATTACATATAGCGCTAAACAAAAATATAATGTAGAAAATAAAGTACACCTTGAATAGCCAAGATCCCGAGCTTGAAACCCAAACACGAAAAATGTTGTAAAGTATTACAAACCACATACAATCAACATCTCCTACACATGCTAACTTGAGTCTGTTTTCTTGTTTGTAACCAACAAATACCACATGAGCAAAAGCAAGATATTAACAGTAGCATCCAACAACAATCGCAACAACAAATTGAGAATTCAATAAGCAAATCCCACCGCCACTGACAACTGTTATTCCATTTTTTTATCCTTAAGATTGTTTATTTATTTTTTCATTGATGTAAAACTAATAATTTGTTGAAAAAATATGTTTGAACTTCAGTGATTACCTTTAACCCGAATGAAGCGCAAAAGCAATCCAACAACATGTTAACACGAAAAAAAAAAAAAATCAAACAGTTAACACATACACTAATCATATAGTATTAATAAACGAAATTACAAATCAACAAAACTATACTTTTGACACCAAGATATAGCCGCAGCGAAAAACAAAATCCAACGAAAATTGAAAGAAGCAAGATCACTTTTTTGTTATTCCTGTTATAGGATCGAGCACGATATTAGCTTGCTTCCAACAAAAAAAGAAAAAAGAAAAGCCCAAATTAGAAAAAATATTATTTTTTACCTTCACCATTAAACTTAGTACCAGTGTGCAATCAAACACCTCTCCACCAATACGACGTTCGTTTCATTGACCCGTTTGCACGATATTAACTGTCACCACATATATTATCAAAAGATTCACTTACCAATACAAACACGCGCACAAAAAAATAATAATAATAATAATAAAAAAATCACCGATTACCCCAAAAACAATCCAAATCTTCGCAATTCATGCATCCCACTCAATTTGATGAGATCAAGTGGTTGCACCGTTTAATTTGTAGTGTTTTTAACTTGCTCGGTTTGTGTGTGTTTTTTAGTGTTGTATATCAATTTGATGAGATCAAGTGGTTGCACCGTTTGCTTTGTGTGTGTGTGTTTAGGACAGATGGAGAGGTGGAGGAGCTGGAGAAGATGATAACGCCACGTAGCTTTGTGTGTGTGTGTGTGTGTTTTTGGCACTCTATGCGAGTAGAAACCGAGCAAGTTATGTATCCTTGTTGGGCTTCGATGGGACTTAATACATCAAAGAAGATGGGCCAAAAAAAGAACCCTACCAAAGACAATATTTTATTAACGATGGCACGGAACCATAAGTTTGGAGGCACGGAACCATAAGTTCCTCGCCAAATGATTTCTTATATAATAATAATAATAATAATAATAATAATAATAATAATAATAATAAAATAATAATAATAATTATAATAATTATAATAATAATAATAAACAATATTACTTAATAATATTTTAATAATAATAATAAATAATATTACTTAATATTAATAATAATAATAATAATAATAATAATAATAATAATAATAGTATTAAAAATAATAATAATAATAATAATAATAATAATAATAATAATAATAATAATAATAATACTTTTAAATAAAATAGTAAATAAAATCATAAATTTAATATAAAATAATTATTAAAAAATTAATTATTTATTTAGATATTTATATATAATATAAAATAATTATTATAATTATTATTTATTTTTAAATTAAATAATATAATAATAATAACGATGAAAGATAAATCGATATTTAACTCGTAAAATCAATTACAACACATTCCATCAAGTTTGCTATGTAATCGATTACATCACCTGGACGTAATTGGTTGTAATTCAATTACATTACGTTAAACCAAACACCGATGTAATGTAATCAATTACAATTCCATCCATCCCGCCAACTAAACAGGATTGTAATGTAATTCGATTCTGATTCAACAGATTACATCGAATTCCTTCGAACCAAAACCCTATGTTTTGTAACAGATGATTATATGCATTTTTGGAAACGAATAATCTATTTTAATAAAAAATTCCAAACACTCCATTAAAAAAGAAAAGAAAACAATTAAGAAAAAGAAGAAAACAGCGTCTCAAAAGTAAAACACCCGAAACCACCACCATCTCAATTTCTCCAGCGACCGTCAACAACCACCGCCACGTCATCCAAAACCACCACAACATCAAGCAAGGATCATCAGGTAAATAAACTTTTTTACTTAAAAGATATCTGCCACGTGTCATCTTGTGGATCCTGATTCAGATTTGTAAAACCGCAATTGGTAATTATAAAGATGACACGTGGCAGATGCATTCTAGTAGTCTGTTGTTTCTGGATCTGATTTGTCTCTACATTGCGATGTGTTTGTTTTAGCTTATTTGATCCTTTTTGAGCTTATTCAGATTTTAATAAGCTCATAAGCTCATTATTAGTTATAGCTTATAAGCTCAAGTTGATGAGCTTATAAGCCGTAGCTTATAAGCTCAGGTGGATAAGCTTATAAGTTATAACTAATAATGAGCTTACGAGCTTATTAAAATCTCAATAAGCTCAAAAGCCCATCAAATAAGCTAAAACAAATACACCCTTATTAATTTAGTTCTGATTACATACAGGTGAGGTGAACTGGCTAGAAATTGAAATGGCGGATGCAGCAGCAACAAATGAGCTAAAACCTCAAGGTGAAGCCACGGATGATGCCGCTAAATCTGTTTTTAATTTGGGAGCCGTTGTTGGTGATTTGACTGTTGAAGAGGATGCCAGCAGGTATATGTGCATTCTATAAATTTTTATTCAAAATTGTAATTCCGTCTCAATCAATTGTTTGTTTGTTTGTTTCAGCAATGATATATCATTGGAAGGACTGCAGCAGGAGCTTGAAGAGTGCAAAGCTGACGAGGTACCTTTAGTTTTACGGATGCTTGGGTTAAAACATATTAAAAATCCTTTTTCTTAAGCAATCAGTATTTCTATGTAGTGCCAACTATTGTTGCAACTGAATGAGGGTATAATTACGTGGAATAAGTAAAAAGAAAATAGAGAATACTGAAAAATACTAGTATCATTCTGAAGTTTTCGATACGATACATTGGTTTAGTATTTATCGTTTTGGGTTTGTAGTTTGATAATGTAGTTCATGGCCTTGGGATGATTCAAACATATCGAGAAAGGGATTAATGAAAAGTGCTAGGAAGCCATAGAAATCTTCCCCTAGACAAGTGAAAACATGGTAATTTGAAAAAAAAAAAAGATATGCTGCAAGATAGGGGCATATGATTATTAGGAAATGAAGATATGTAATTTGAAATGTGAACATACGCTAGTCGGCTAGTGTTATGGTTGTGTGTTTATATGTTGTTCTCATAATACATGTGTGTGTATAACCAGTGTCACCTTGTGCCTGCAACGATAGGGATTCTAGATCCAATTCATGCTTCGATATATTTGGCTGCCCAAAGAAGATCACTTCCCTTAACCAACCTGTTTGTGTACATATAACCAGTGTCACCTTGTACATATATTTGGCTGCCTAAAGATCTATTTGACAATAATATATAGGAACTTGTGGAGTAAGATGTCACCATAGTCCATAAGTTACTCATAAGTGATAATTTGAAATAACTTTTTAAAAGTTAATTGTGACAGATTGAATATTGTCATAGGACATTTTTCTTTATAATAACAGATAAGTTGTCATGTAAATTTAGGAGGCATGCGTTGAGCAAATCGAAGACATTTACTATATTAGAGATCTGAAAAGTTTGTTTGAAACTAAGATATGAGTAAAATAACGTAAAAATAATCCAGTAAGCAATGCAGACTGTTTCAGTTGCTTGGTTGAGATTCTTCCATGGCGGCATCCCAGTTGATCAACCAATAAATAGTAGGCATCTTGGTAATATGTAAATTCTTACAATGATGCTATTTTGCTTAGATTTCACTCTATTGATCCACCAATAGTCTTTGGTGGTTCCTAATGGGGTTTTCTCTTTAGTCCTTGTGTTTGTCTACTTTCCTTAGTATCGGTTGTTTGAGACTCTTCCTTGGAAGCATCGAACATTGATCTACCAATAAATAATAGTCATTTAAATGGTATGTAAATTATCACAACTGTAGTATTCTCCTTGGTATTTCTCTTTCTGTATTTGTTCTTGTTGTTCTAAGTGAGGTTGTCTTTGTCCTTGTGTTTGTGTATTTTCCTTAATATTGCATTTACATGCTTTTAATGGTCTTTTATTGTTCATTAAGATATATCATCGAATTACTCATTTAGTACTAAAGATGATGCAATAATTAGCTTATCAATACAAATGGTGCGAGTTTAGATGAAACAACTGGACAACAGTTTTCTGTGGAACAATCTAACAGATCTGGGGCGACTCACTTAGTTTAATTTTTTTCTTTTGTATATTGCATATAAAATTCCAAGCAGTGATGCAAAATTTAGAAAAAGTAAGGGGTTGTTTACTAAATTAATTGGCTTGGAGATATTACCACATTAGCCGCCTAATTGAGAGGAGAGGATTTTGTGGACCACCCCATTGAGATGCAATAAGAGATTGGGTCCACTCATTAAGTGGAAAGTAAACGCCCCCTAAGCAAGAATTCCATATGGCATGACTCGTCATACTTATTTTGTGCAATAGGATATCCATGTAACATGATTCTTCCAGCATCCCTACAATTTCAACACTATCCTTTCTTGATGCGTCACTATAACTAAAGCTTTTCCTGTTTTGGAAGATACTATAAGTTGAATGTACAATGTCGTCACCATATTACCATTGTACCCATCATGGAGGTAAGCATGATACATTATGGCCAACTGTAGTTCATTTGATATAGGAGATAATTAAGAACATGTTGAACATAGGCGAGAATATACTGCCATTGCTTACAGACTTGAAGGGAGTGATTAATATTCTATTAACATCAGTCTTTTCCCTTATCCACTTCATAATGCATCATCTTTTTTTATTTTTTTTTATTTTTATCTTATTTTTTTCTTTTCTTTTCAAGATTTACTATATCGTCTTTGTGAAGCCTCTACATGGGATTATTTCTGCCTGATGTATAATTTTTTCCGCTTAGGTTGTTGCAAACATATTATCAAAAGGTGTGAAACTGCGGGAATATACAAAGGGAGTGGAAAACAATTTACGCCAAGTAGAATTGGACTCAATTCAGGCAGGTGGCCATGTCGTTTTATTTGTTTGTTTTATGAATCTATATTCCAACTTTTAGGATTATTCACCTTTTGTTGCTATGAAGCAGTTATCACTTGAGTATTTTGTTTACTGACCATATTTATTAACTTTATAGCGGCGATTTGTTTCAAACATGTGCCTACTGCTGACTTCGACTAATATTTTTCTTATCTTTTTATTTGCAGGAGTACATAACAGAGAGTGACAATCTAGTATCGTTGCATGATCAAATTCGTGATTGTGACATTATTCTTTCACAAATGGAGACTCTATTAGGTGGATTTCAGGTAGGTGATCACATTTTAGACCATAGTACATTGCAGTTTTCTTAACATTTATATTTCAAGGCATCAATAGATGCAAGGGGAGCTACTTTTTTATTGTTAGACTTATACAAATTAACATTTAAGTTTTATATTACATTCTTTTACTATTTCTTGTTTATTGTGGTAGGTTGAGATTGGTTCAATCAGTTCGGACATAAAAATTCTTCAGGAGAAATCCTTGGATATGGGGCTGAAGCTCAAGAATCGCAAGGTATCGTGTGTGTTTGTATAGATATGCATGTGTGCGCGCATGTCTTTAGTAATCCACTACGATTTACAGTTTGTGGCATATCTCACAGGTTGCAGAATCAAAGTTGGCCAAGTTTGTTGAAGACATAATTGTACCACCAAGGATGATAGACATAATTGTTGATGGAGAGGTAGTTTGTTTGCATTTCTGCTCATTATTATTAATTTATATTTTGGTTTTTGGCTTTTTGTTCTACTGTATGTTCTTATTTCTTGCAAAATATTTGTTTGTTTTCTTATTATTTCATTTTAAACTTCCTTTTAGGTAAATGAAGAATACTTGAGGACTCTTGAAATTTTGAGTAAGAAGCTGAAGTTTGTCGAAGTAGATTCCATGGTAAAAACATCAAATGCTCTAAAAGATGTTCAGCCCGAGTTAGACAAACTTAGACAAAAAGCGATTTCGAAGGTAAAGTAGACTGGTTATTTCTATATTCTTCGTATGTATTCATCTCTTGACCTTCCTATGTTTCCTCTATTTAGTTTCTAAATCTCTTTCCATTTTTTAGGTATACGAATTCATGATTCAGAAGCTTTATGCATTGAGGAAACCTAAAACAAATATCCAGATTCTTCAGCAGAGTATTCTGTTAAAATACAAGTGAGTTTTGTCTTCTAATAATGTCTAGTATAATATATTCAGTAATTATGGTGTCTGTTGAATCTGATCACTTTAGTAATTCGCTGATAGACTGGAAAGGTGGAATGAAATGACATATTTATTTATTTATGACAACATCATTTCAGTGATTATTTTTCTCGAGAATGTTAAGAGCTTTAATGAAGTTAATGAAGGCAGTACATAAGCTATTTTCATTATTCATTATTGTATTATGTTAACTTTTATCTGATTAGAACTTCAGCATTATTCTAATGTATTATAAAAAATGCACATGCTGATGCAGGTATGTTATTTCGTTTCTCAAGGAGCATGGGAAGGAGGTCTATAGTGAAGTTCGGGCAGCATACACCGATACAATGAACAAGGTAGATTAATCTAAGTAATTCTAGTTATCTGTTATATAGTTGTATAATACCATTCTTTTGTATTGTTACCATATCATGTATCCAGTCAAGGTCATTACAAGGCTTCATTTGGCGTGAAAGTGATATTTTTATGATTGGCAGGTTCTAAGTGCTCATTTCCGTGCTTATATTCAAGCATTGGAAAAACTACAACTAGATATAGCGGGTCCCACTGATCTGATCGGTGTTGACACCAGAAGCACAAGCCTTTTTTCAAGAGGAAGAGAACCTTTGAAAAACCGATCTGCTATCTTTGCTCTTGGAGACAGGATAAGTGTTCTCAAGGTCTAATTTTGCTACCTAAATAAGTTATTATATCTGAATTCTAATTTAATTATAAGTATTATTGTTTGTATTCCTGTCACCTGGCATATAATTTATGTTAATTAATTTCTACTGGTTTAGGAAATTGATGAGCCTTCATTAATTCCACATATTGCTGAGGCAAACTCAAAAAAATATCCTTATGAAGTCCTCTTCCGGAGCATGCACAAGCTGCTTATGGATACCGCCACTTCAGAGTACTGTTAATAGTTTTTTTAATCTCTCTCAGACCACCCCCCCCCCTTCCCAATTACAGTAGTTTCATCTGCACTCTCAACATCCCATTCTAACTTTTATGTTGCTGCACAGGTATGTCTTCTGTGGCGATTTCTTTGGAGAAGATTCTGTTTTCAATGAGATATTTTCAGGTATTGATAACTCATTCTGCAGATTCACAATTTATGTTTAATCTAGTGGTGGTAAAGTAGGCGGTAGGGTGGGCGGTTGTAACGGGCTTGGTTTAGAACGGGATTATCGTTTAATGTGGGTCATGTCGACCCACCAACTACTTTTGTTCCTATATCCCTGAATGTTATAAATAACTAATGTAGTAAAATATGATTAATTAAATAAATTATAAAGATATATATTCATTAATCTAATTTTTCGAATAAAGATATCTAAGAGGTTGCAACTTGCAAGTATTTAGACAAACATCGAATCATGTTTGTCCCACTTGACATGTTTCTTTTTCAATTTTTTTTCAAGGTTTACCCGTGTTTAACCCATTAGACTCTGAAAGATAACCCTATTAAACTTGTTTTCAAGTAGATGGGTTAACATTGCCATCTTTAATAAAACTACACTCGTATCAATAGACAGTTTTGCTAGTTTTAGGCTGACGTGTAAGTTTTACTTTGCCAGGGCCATTTGCTGTAATGGATGAGCACTTTGGTACGGTTCTTCCAAATTCCTTTGATGCAATTGGTATACTGCTTATGATCCGGATCACACACCAACACCAGGTATCGACTGTTTATGACAATAATAAAATTCTTCAATTAGGTCCAGTTTTCTTTTTCTTCCCATAATGAATAGCTTTTTCATCTGTAGTTTTCCCTATGTTGCACTGTTCCTTTTCCTTTAATCTGGCAGTGTGGTGAGATATATATTCTTGATAAATAGGCATGAGAAACGATTGAAACTTGAGACACTTTTGAACTTCGTCTGACAACTGGGCAGAATAACTTGTTATGTTTGGAGCATAACTTGGATTAACTCAATAGCTCATATATTCTATGCATTTGATATAACATAAAATGTTTTATTTTCTTAATATATTTATCTCTCCGATGGACTTCATTCTTCATATTTATAGAAAACTATTAGACAGATCTCTACTGCATTTATCTTTCTTGGATGAGCAATCATTTGTATCCTGTTTGATGACAAACTAATGTTTTTATACTCTTTTCAGCTCATAATGTCTAGGCGACGGATTCCATGCCTTGATTCTTATTTAGACAAGGTATGTACATGGTAGGCAGTTTCAGGGTATTTTGTTATTGTTTTGTAAATCAGAGTTCTTTCTGCTATTTGTGGATTTATACTGCCGCACGCCCGCACACATGTTTTCAGTCACTTTTTGTGTATGTGGTCCTGCTGTCCATTACATGGCATGATATGCCTGCACATCTAATTTACTAGATACGGCTGTGGTTAGGTGAACATTTCATTGTGGCCACGTTTCAAGATGGTATTTGACATGCACATCAACAGTCTACGGAACGCCAATGTGAAGACATTATGGGAGGATGATGTGCATCCACATTATGTCATGAGGCGCTATGCTGAGTTTACAGCTTCACTTATTCAACTTAATGTTGACTATGGGGATGGCCAGGTTAAGACACACAAACTCATGTATATAATGAATTGTTTTTGTTATTCCCATAGGTATTAATGATTTTCTCCATTTACAGCTTGATTTGAACATGGAAAGACTGAAAATGGCTATTGATGACTTGCTTATCAAGCTTGCCAAAACATTCACAAAACCGAAACTGCAGACAGTTTTTCTTATTAACAACTATGACATGACAATTGCAGTTTTAAAGGTATGGTTCCTATCTTTTATCTGTCGAGTAACTTAACAATTGTATGTATTGTTATTTATTCCTTTCTCAGTTGCTGCTACAACAATGCAAACTCTGAACATTTTCATCATGGCTTAGAAAAATATGTAACTATTTATTAAGTTGTTCACACATATGAAATCATAAAATCTGCTTACATTTTTATGCATCTCATATTTTTTTTGCATTTATGCTTGTAATGTTTGCCCATTCAAGCATGGGGAAACATAGAATTTGTGTACCCTTAAGAATGTCGAGGTCACTTTGTTAAACTTAATTTCTACATTCAAGAGGAAGCTTGTACTTAGAATTTATCAAGGCTTAATAATCCGTTTGTGTAATTATTAATGTGTTGTCTATAATGTGATCTGGTTTTCAGGAAGCGGGCCCAGAAGGTGGCAAAATTCAGGTCCATTTTGAAGAACTTTTAAAGAACAACACAGCCATTTATGTGGTGAGTTATTAACTTGATAATACTCATATAAAGTTCCTGCAGCTTTGTCATAAAAAATGCAATCATGTAATTATTTTCATATGTGACTGTTAGCAATTGGTTACTATCATAATTTGACAATGTATGTATATAATAACTTTCTTCTGCATCTCACAGGAAGAGTTGCTGTTGGAACATTTTGGCAATCTGATCAAGTTCGTCAAAACCCGTGCCTGTGAGTGGCTGATCTTTCTAGACTTGTAGATACTTTGCTTGATATTATGTTGGTTGAAATTAGATTTAATTGGCGGTTTTGGGTATTGGGTCAAAGTGGGCAATTTTGTGTGATTGAACCGGTATTAGTGTTCGATATTAGGGAAAATATAATAATTTTGGAAGGTTTAACGTTATTTCCATTTTTGAACGACAAATTATATTAAGAAAAGACACTTTGTGGGCACGTTTCAGCTCATCTGAGCCATTTCCTTGAAACAGTTTCTGTTTGATGTACCATTTTTGTTCATTAGAGATTAACCTTAACCTGTATTGACCCATTCCTAAGTTATTGGGTTGGAACTGCCACTCTAATTAAAATAGGTTGACTAAAACTTTAATGAAATGTGTGCAGCTGAGGACCAGAGTTCTGGGTCTGAGAAAGCCATCACTGTGGCTGAAGTTGAACCGCTTGTAAAGGACTTTGCAAGCAGATGGAAAGCAGCAATAGAGCTAATGCATGGTGATGTCATCACTTCATTCAGTAACTTTCTTTGTGGAATGGAGATATTAAGAGCAGCTTTGACCCAACTTCTACTTTACTATACAAGACTCTCAGATTGCATGAAAAGAATTGCGGGTGGATCTGCCCTCAATAAGGACCTTGTTTCCATATCATCGATAATGTATGAGATCAGAAAATATTCGAGGACGTTCTAGAAGAGCTTCAATAATGGTAACATTTAACGATTTTGAAAGGATCTTGTATGTTGTCGATCTGTATGTGAAATGAGCTTTTTGGACGCAGCATGCCTCGTGTGCCCATATGGGTAGCATCTTCGTGATTAAATAATATTGTTTTTCCTGTCAAACGTTTTTGTAGTGTTGATCCCAGATAATTAGTATTTCAGTTATACTTTTCAGAAAGTATCAATACGGTTGTAGTAATCAAGTTATAGGTGCGTAACGGGTTAAGTCAAATCATGTTGGGTTCCTTTTTTCTTCCATCTTGGAGCGTTGGTGGACTTGCTTTTAATTTTTTTTTTTATTGCTACTTTGTTCCTGTATTATATTCCTCTTTGTAAGCTGAAGTACGTCCTTTGCTCATTTAACATTTATCCGTCTAGCTTCGTCATTGAGATCATACACTCTGGTTGTAAGAAAAGTATATTCTTTGTGATACAAGTTATATCTGGTTTGCAAGCACTTGCACTAATTGCAGAATTTGGTCCATTTCTTATACACAAGAAATAATTGTTTGGCCGACTAATTGGCATGAGCGCCCAGTGCCACGCAAGCTTGATATAAAAAATTAGATATTCTTAAAGTTCAGTTTTGACATCTTCATCTCAGTTCTCATCGCATACTAATGGCATTTGCAACTCTCTTGTCTAGAACATTGAGTCAATATAGGTCGGGAAATCTGCATGATTAGACATAACCTCATTTCGAGCAAAAAGTTCAGTACCTATGTCATTGAAATTGGAATTGAGATTAACGAGTTTCTATCTCATCCATTTCTAGTTTCTCAAATATGGTTTGTTTGACAAAAAGAGGTTTGAATAACATGAAAGCCCAACGAATTGGCTGGTACTTTTATACTTTTATTCAGGTGACTTAATTGGTTCAATTTGTCTTTGTACTCTCGCAAAGTTGATCATATGCCCAATCTCGAATGACCTAAGTTGAGTTAATCATATGCCTAAACTCGAATAAACTAAACAAAACGGGGTAATTTATTTTTTAGAGTAACGAAATGTGAGGAATTCCTCGGATTCTCTCCTTTTAATATTATGAAAATCATTTCTGGTGTACCTTTAAAATAGAATCTAGGAGCTGGAACTTATAGGAGTCCTTGGTGCTTGTAGCTTTATCATTCTTGATAAAATGATAGATTGACAATAAATGAGCCCTTCTATCAGTCACAGTTAACATCAGACCTTGGGATCATATAGTTTAGTTTGCAGTTTGATTGGACTCGTGTTACTCGTCATATGTTTTGTTGGGCGTTACATGGAAAATTGTTCTTGATCTCTGTCTCCATGTATTATTGCTCTCCATAAGTTGACAGCTAATTAAGTGCATGAGATTCTTGTTGAACCCTATTTGATTTCACAAGTAACTTTTTTAGTTTTTGTTACATATATAAGCACTGGTTGGGAAACTAATTTGAGCAAATGATTGAATAGTAAAACTGAATGTGATGATGGTATCAATGTGTTAGCATTTCATGACAACTTATAAAACTAGGACTTGTTAGCATCATGCCAACATTGATTCAACAAGATACTTTCCTATAATTCATAATTAATCCTATTGTCACAAGAATTAGGCACCCCCAAAAAAAAGAACTTTTAAAATTAAACTCTATGGTTATTTCTTTATTTTGGCCACTTTTTGACCATTTTCTTGTAGCTTTTTATTTTTTTGATGTTTCCATGCAACTTTATTGTTGGTAAGAATTATAATTGGTCCAATAAAACATAATTAGAGGCTAAACTCCATTTTCTCTCATCCTTCCATATTTAGATCTCCATCCTTCTCTCTTTCTATATATAAGCAAACACCTACATGTGAATCAAGTTCGATTTCAAACACCATTTCATTTGACATTACTAATTATGGCCTCCATTGTGTGTTTTGGAGAGATGTTGATCGATTTCGTCCCAGATACATCTGGTGTCTCCTTGGCTGAGTCTCAAGGGTTCCTCAAAGCCCCTGGTGGTGCACCTGCAAACGTCGCTTGTGCCATCACCAAGCTTGGTGGCACATCCTCATTCATTGGAAAGGTAACCCTTTTCTCTTGATCATTATTCAAATCATTATTTTTATTTAATTTTTTAACGGCTTTTTATCATTATCTTTGTTCAATTTTACGTTGATATATATTAATAGTTCTATCTGCATGATTTAAGGTGTTTATCTGATGTGTATCTTTGCTTGTGATAATCGTATGACATTATTTAACAGGTTGGGAAAGATGAGTTTGGATTCATGCTGGCAGACATATTAAAGAAGAATGGAGTGAATGCCGATGGCGTTTTATTTGATGAGCATGCAAGGACCGCTCTTGCATTTGTGACCCTTAAAAAGAATGGTGAAAGGGAGTTCATGTTCTATAGGAACCCGAGTGCTGATATGCTCTTGAAAGAGTCCGAGTTGAACATGGACATAATAAAAAAGGCTAAGATCTTCCATTATGGCTCTATTAGCCTCATTACCGAGCCTTGTAGGTCTGCCCACATGGCGGCCATGAAGGCAGCTAAGCAGGCTGGGGTGTTGCTCTCTTATGACCCTAATGTTCGCCTTGCTCTTTGGCCATCTGCTGAGGCTGCTAGGCATGGGATTAAAAGTATCTGGAATGAGGCTGATTTCATTAAGGTACGTCCTCCCTATGGCTCAACTTTAGGGAGTGTTATTTAAGGTAGGAATAATGTTGATTTAAAAATAGTTATGTAATTGGCCATTAAAAAAAAATAAATAAATAAATAAAAAATAACTACTTTACAACAGTGTTGGCTGTATTAATATTGTCAAACTATCTAATCTGATACTACTTTGAGTCGGGAAAATTAGCTTTAAATACACATTCAAACATTCCTATTCGAAATCTAATTGCTATTTTTGGAGCAAGAGACGTACAAATATTCCCTTGTCAGGGTTTATCTATATATGTTTGTCAAACACTCTAAACTGATTATTGCAACCTAAAGTTGTGTTAATTAGCATAAACATACATTCACACAACACCTAGCAAAACTAATATCAACTTTCGGAGTATGACAAGATTGACCTTGTTCATCCATGTTGTAGGTGAGCGACGACGAAGTAGGTTTCTTGACACAGAAAGATTCCACTAATGAGGATGCAGTGAAGTCTTTGTGGCATGATAAACTCAAGCTTATGGTTGTTACTGATGGTGAGAAGGGTTGTCGTTATTATACTAAGGTATATATGATTTATGTATCTATCAAGGGATTATTAACTTGGTAAATTTGAAATCTTATCACTCTTTATGAGTTGAATTCTTGATAGAGATGTTTTTACGAGTGTAGACCTTGAAGGGGAAAGTACCTGGATTCTCAGTGAAACCAATTGACACAACAGGAGCTGGAGACTCATTTGTTGGCTCAATTTTATGTTCCATTGCAAAAGACAATTCCATTTTTACGGTAAAACTAATAACTTAACACATAGACTCCTTTACACTTATGCATGCCCATCATTATTTTTTTATTGATTTGGATAATATTTCTTATATAAGATCATGGCTAAAATGTGAAATGTTTGTTGTCCTTTCTTTGATAGAATGACCTTTGAACCCATGATCTTTGTATTTTGAATTAAAAAAATAAAAATTTAAGGTTTACAACCCATGAATTAGTAAGTGCAAAGTTAGATAGTTCTCTCATCTTCGAAGTTAAGAATATGTGGCATAATTCTTTGGGTCAAGCACATTCTGTAGTAAAGGGCACGAGGTTGTAGGTATCTTCTTAAAATTTGGATGACTTGACTATGACCCGTTTATTATGTTTTCTTTTTGGATCAAGATCCTCTCACCCTTGATCTAACATTTAATTCGTGCTATGGCAGGACGAAGGGAAACTGAAGGAGGCACTAAAACTAGCAAATGCTTGTGGAGCAATTTGTACGACCAAGAAAGGAGCCATTCCAGCACTACCATCGACATCTGAAGCCCAAGCCTTTATTTCAAGTTACAAGTCCAAGTAAAAAAAGACTACAGCGCCTACGGGTCAAGTTGTATCATTTGCTTCTCTTTTTTATAAAAATTATAGTTTAAGAAACTTTCTGTTATATGTAATCGTATGGAGTCGTTTGAAACTAAATGTTTTATGTGTCTATATATGCTTGGCATCGTGTTTACATTTTGACGTTCTTAATAACAAGAAGATTTTGTGTTAAGAAAGAATAATTTGATGTGACATTACCTATACATTTTGGTTCATTGGCAATTGTTTGGAATTCGGAAATCTGAAGGTTTTGGTTATTTGAGTTCAACACAAAACCATATTTGAAGAATTTTTGTGTAAGAAAGAATTATTTGATGTGATAAGTGTTAATTGAGTTCAACACAAAACCATATATATTACAACCTGCATTGAATCTCATGTTTGGTTAATGATGGTCATTATGTTCATAACCTTGCTAAGAATTTGATACACTGCACCTTAAGTATACTACGTACTTATTTACCTCCCCCATACCCCGCCCCGGCGGGATTGGGTTTGTTGTTGTTGTTGTTATGGGTAATTATAGCTTAGGTGCCGTTTGGTTTGTAGGTGGGTTTAGGATTAAGATTTGGATTTGGATATAAAGTTATGGATTAGGATTTGAATTTGGATTTGAGTAGGTGAGAGAAAAAATTATATTTAAATACAAATATTATTTTTAATTGTTAGTGATGTATTAAAATAATGTTTTGTTATTTTTTGAAATGTATATATAAGAGTGAGATAAAGTAATTAGTACAAGGGGCCCACTTATAATGAGATAAACCTACCTTTTTTCTAAGATTCGGAATAGTAACTGTTTTTGGGGTTTAACCCCAAATATTTTCTTTGAAAAAGTAACCAAACAATTGCATTGAATGTCAAAGTATAATCCTACCCTCAAAAACGACTAACCAAACGGGCCCTTAGATTTGTGCCTCATAGCTAGATATGGACTAGTACTATGTTTCTTTTGTTATTTTATTATGCAACACATATACAAAAATTGTGAAACATAAAGTGCATAAAAAACATGTAAAATTGTTTAAAGAGGACAAAATCCGAAGTATTTTATAGAAATGATATAACACAGTGAAAATCTAAAAACATGTCTAAAACTGTGTGACATCAATTTATTGGTGTATGAAATAGTAGGTCCGGCTGCTATAACCAATAAACTATTGCTACACAGTTTTAAACATATAATTAAACATGTTTTTAGGCATCCTTATTATTTGTCTTATAAAAATGTGAGGGCTAAAATTACTTATAAACGTGCCTAAAATGTAAGGTGTACAACACTTTCGGCCAAACGTTGATTAGACTACCAACAGTTTGAAAGTATGGCCAAACTATAATTCCATAAAGTCCAACGACTCGGCAACATTTTTAATAACTTGTGAATAGGTAATCAAGTGGTCAAAATTCAAAACAATGCATGTGACTGAAAATCGATCAACGTACTTTTTAGTAGGGTGTTCACAGGCGGTTCATTTCCGGTTCGGTTAGAATTTTAACTATCCATCGCGAATTGAGTAGTTCATTTTACTATCCGAAACCGAACCGTCTTAGGCGGAGTAATCGGACATCGCGGTCACCGAAATAATGATTACCGCAGATTCGGTCACTGATTAACCATTTTAAAAATTAATCGAATTGAATCGGACTAACAATAACATAAATTAGAACGTAATATGTCAATTGTAGTCAAATTAAATAACATTGAAAAGATTTAAGTCATAATAGGCTATGTTTGGCGACACATGCGATGGCGATAAGTAATAGCGATGGCGTTAGCGATGGCGATGAAGATGGAGTCGTAGTTGTTTGTTTAAAAATTGTGTTTAGTAACGTAATGTGTGATAATTATAAATTGTAAAATTACGAAAAATGTCATATACATATTAAAATAAAATAAATGATTAAACAAATGAGGGTATATATGTAATTTCATAAACTAAACGCTTGGAAGCAATCGTGGAATCTTAATCAAGAAGCATTTAGATTGGAGCGGTAAGACTAATATTCTAACGCTTGTTGAGGTGTTGCCAAACAAGTTTTTCATCTATAATGTTTACCGCTTGTCGCTCCTAAACGCTTCTAAATGCTCGTTGCCAAACACACCCATAATGTTGTTCCTTCGCAATAAAAGCATTCAAATTATCATATGTAACAAAATAACTAATATTATTTATTTGACGTTTATAAGTACGATCACTTTAATCATATGTAATCCATGGACGTTAGTAAATGATCGCATTAGGTAAGTAAAAATCGTTATCGATAAAAGTAATCTGATAAGATAGTTAATACTTGTACATTTTAAGAATGGTTTGTTGAAATCTACATATGTATTATAGGCGGTTCGGTTCGGTAATCGCGGATAACTAAAAGTAAAACCGAAACCGAACCATGATAAGCGGGTTTTACGGTTTCGGTTTTCGGTTTCAGTTTCTTCGGTTATCGGTTTTTTGCGGTTTCGGATTAAGCAGATCGGCTCGGTTCGTCGGTTTCTCGGATTTTTTGAACACCCCTACTTTTTAGCTTCTAGTCACTCTATTCTTTCTAAAAACAAAATCTTTATGATAGATTGACGTGAAAAATAGACGGTTACAATTCCAAACTCTAATTATGAGCTTAAATAATTGAGCTTCACAAGATACATACTAACGACCACCCAATGAATTAAAAGTTGAACTCGAAAAGAACCAAAAATATATCAATATGATTCGATGATACTATGTCAAAGACTGAGTTGTGTTGATTTTATTGGTTATGCTCGAGTGTAATCGGTAACTATGTGGCCGGAAATACGTGAGCGTATTGGAGGCACACGTATACACCGAGAGAATGTTTAATTAATATAATTAATGTATTTATAGTATATATGTTAATTATATTAAGTAAAGTTTACAAAATGATTTAACGGTCGTTAGTTAAACATTAGACACATAATTAACTAAGCGGGCTAAACTAATTAACGTGTAATGGACTAGTTATTCGGTAAAAGTCCAAAACAAGCCCAAGAAACCCATGATGGTGATAGGTCAGCCGAATTGTAGAGAGGAGGTGAAATTGGAGTGTAACTTGGAATCCAAGTTAGGTACTACGCATTTACTATATAATGAACCCCTTGGTGATACGTGGGTTTAAAACGTGAGAACCAACTCCAAAAATTCATACCAACCTCACCTAGTGGGATTTTAGTAGAATTTGAGCATTGGTTTCTGAACTTCAATTTATGGCTACATATTTCTTTTCAGTTAGTCATCTTTTCTTTCTTTTTTATGTTTTAAAATTAAATTATCACAATAATTATTAGTACTCCCTCCGTCTCATATTTATTGTCCACATTTCCTTTTGTGGATGTCTCAAATTAATTGTCCACTTTCCTATTTTAGTAAGAAAAAGAGAATATAATGTGGGAATATTTCATTTGAGTGGTTGAGAGTTATAGTGGTCTCACTTTTATTAATCTTTGTGCTTCTTGTTTCCTGACAATAATTTTGAAACGGAGGGAGTAATATAAAATTTTAAAATAGATTAATTTTATACCTATATGAAATTCAAATCCAAATTTAAATCTTAATCCTAAACCCTCTCTCAACCAAACGGGCCCTTACTCATTGGGAGTTAAATCAATAGCGATATCTTCAATAGAAACAAAGGAGTATACACATTTAGAGTATATACATAACTTGGACCCTCAAAATAACATGAATAAAAATCTCCAAGTCCAACTATATTTTTCATGACTGGCTATAAAGTACAAAATCGGTTAACACACAATCGAAAAATGCATAAAGCCCCTTGAGAAAAATCCTTATGCATGCATGTTTATTCAGAAACCTTACAAAGTTCCTCATATGGACAACTATAAGATTATCATGAAGACTAACCCTTCACAAGACCAACGCATGTATAATAAACCGGAGGTTTCACAAGTGACAGCTAGCCATCGTCTGGGTCGAGGGTGTGGGCAATGGTGAACTTGGTCATAGGGACATCGAAGTTAAAACTCATAGCAATCACTCTAGAAAGATTAAGTATTATTACAGGTGTTATGACTCGTTACGATATCTTTTGATGTTCCCACATGGTGAACCTGGTTCGCATTAGGGAATTCTAAAAAAAGGCAAAAAGGTATACAAAAAGAGAGAAAGGCCAACAACTAAAGCTACAAGTCTTGTTTCTCCCCGGCCAGAAGGTAGCAACTGCTCAAGAATTATTAATTGTCGTTGGAACAAAATGGTAACCAATTAACCATTATTATTACTTACGTTTATTCTACAACATAGCTCATACCTTAACATAAGATTAATCTCCCTTTTGTATTTATTTGTCAGGAGGATAACGACAAGTTTGTTTACATTAAGAATAATACGTATACAAGCTCCAGGTACGTAAAAATGAAAATGTCATACTCATACTTGTTAATTTTGGTCGGTTATTACAACAATACAATGTAGATAATTATGTTAAGCTTGAACACACAACGGTTAGACTATTTTAGATTACAATAACAAGACATCAGAAAAGAAATCACGCATTCAGGGACTTGTAGATACATGCCATGGCAGATGGTCGTGAAACACATGCTTCAGATGTAGGTTAGCGAATAGTTCTTCCTTCAAGCTTTAGAAGTGGCCCAAGAAACATGCACCAAAAATATATAGACGCCATGACATTAGTGTAAAAATACGAAAACCATACCTTTTTTTTTTACCGTGACATGTAAACTAACTGGCCAAATAAAAGAACACTTAATGAGGCAAGAAGAGACACAAAACACATATAGCCGACCTGGTTAAAGTATTTCATGCCAAACTTGAACAACTAAAGCACGAACTTTTCCAACAGAAAATAAAACAAGCATAAAAACAGAACAAAACAAAATAAAAATCTCTTCTCTTTGATGTTCAGTGTCAACGAGTTGTAAATTAAGTTTTTTAGACCTTTTTGATACAAGCTGCCAAGTTAACCGCTGCTGAAACTTTTACTTGAATATTTTCATCCAATCAAAGCTAACCTTAATGCCTTCATGGTTCCATTCCTTCACGCCAAGATGACAAAATCATCTTCACCGGTTATGCTCTTCTTGCCATAATCACTTGTCGAGCTTTCCACATCTTCTTCCCATCTTGACCTCCATGGACATGCTTGGTTCTTTTTCCTTGGCTTTTCTTCCTGGCTTCCTCCATGTACACGCTAGTCTCCGTGATCCCCACATGGTTCATTTCCACACCATATTCTCGTGGTTCTCCATGTAATCTTAACATCATGTCCATTCTCTCGCCAAAAATGGAAGTGCTAAAGTCATTGAAGGATACGTTCATGTATCCTCCCTGCTCTACAAACTTATATAAGGCAAGTAAATCTATCCTAAATTCCTATGGTGGTCCATACCCATGTTGATAAAACCATCCCAACAAACTTATAAACTTTTCTCCCATGATTTTCCGGTTCTTTAACTTATCAATTTTGACTAGATCTTGAACGTTTTATTTTAAGATGGTACCATTCAAACTAATCTGAAGCACGCTGCCTCATCATCTCCTAACAGCTGCTCGCCTCGGCTCTCAGCTTGTTGTGTTTAGTCATCTCAAATGTTCTCGAAGGTCTCTGTATGTTATTAGGATACATAAAGAGTAAGTAATCCCTTCAAAAAAAAAAAAAAAAAACCTTCTCTGAATTTTAAAAAGGTTTATATTTCCATTTTGTTTTAAATTTCCACTTTGGATAGTTTTAAAGTGGAGTATTCGATCAATTAACTTATGAATGGGTCAAGTATTTATTTTAAGGTTTATCTCAAACGAATTAAATTAAAGAATTTAGCTAAAAAAAGCCATGTAGCATGTCAAATGTGTTGAATGTTGTCTAAGGTCTGTTATTAATGCACATAACGTCCAAATCCTTTTCTTTTCCAGACCTTTGTACTCCCTTAGTCCCAAAGTTGATTGATATCCTAGCTAAAAAGTGGTCCAGTCTCTTTTAATCCTCCCCTACTTATACAAAGACATAATCTAAAATAATATTGTTACAACAAACTATCTATTTAAAAAAAAAAAAAAAACATGTATTTTTTTTATTCAGATTGTATTCTTATCACTCTTATGGATATATATATATATATATACGGATAAATAAATAATTATTTATCGGCAATACAAACAAGAAAAATGTAAAAGAAAGATAAATGGTAGCAAACCTGCAGCAGGGGACGTTGCATGAAGTACTGTCTTCACATTGATGGGAATGAAGTTGAAGGAGATGCCACATTTTCTTGCAAAGAGAACAACCACCTGAAGCGCGAACTTTGCATTGTATCCCATGTCGAAATAGTCCTTTCACCTTGCGACAATTGGGATACAGGCATTGCCCTGCTCTACACTGAGATGCGTGCTGCAATACAAATATTCAGCCATCTTATGTTATCAAGATGCAAAAAAAATCAGTGGTCAATAACTTATTGCTATTCGCAGAGGCCCAAAGAGCAAAGTAAATTATGTATTTAACTCCTTTACTAATGAATGGGTTAAGTTGTTATCTTTTTATCGCAATTAGGTTACGTTAAGTGATTTTAACTAAAAAATGAAGCAATTCTGATGGGTTAAACGTCATCCTAAATGCATCGAATTGCAAAAAACCTCCTAAATTGCCTCAACAAAACACATAGTATATTTTATCATGTAGAATTGTTTGCACGCCGACCCAACCCCGTTTTGATTTGCAATACCCGGTGACTCGTTTGATCCAGCCATTACCCAACCTACCCGAACCGCCCATTTTTTCACCTCTAGTAGTACAAATTTTAGAAGACTTTTTTTAGAAGCTGTACATGTAATGTGATTCATGCCACCGTAGATGGACGAGTTACGTTGTAAAACAAGGTACCAAAGTATGTAGCAATTTGTTATTTGTGTAATGTAAGATCTCAAAAGGATCAATGATACAAATCAAGCTAGAGGCAAAAGGGTTAAAGGGGGTTATATTTAATGCATGCAATAATCTGCAAAATAAAAAGTGTTTGCATGTCAATCCAACCTTTGCTTTTTGCAACCTTAATACAAATTGTGTATACCTGAACAACACGTTGTTGACGAGGATCATGCTCGGCAATTGGGGGATGGTGAGTCAACTTATGAGGATGATCACTTCCTCTATTATTTCGATAACATGCAGTGCGATTGTGAAGACGATACAATACCATTATGGATGAGTGTTTAGCACGTCTTAGGTGAACACAAAACCCTAATTATTATTATTCTTCTTTCTAACGTTTTTAACGATATCTTTTCTTTTTATATTAACTTTATCAATTTTATGGACCTTTTTTTCTTTGAGAATGTTGAACAAATTGGGCCTTATAAATCGAAACTACGTCCACTTTGGACCTTTTTTTTTTCCTAATTAAGTTTTTAGGTTTATGTCAGAGCAACTTTCAGTTTTCTTATTTGCTAATTATACTTATTACGTGACATCTTTTACCATTATTGTTATACAGTTTGGTGTTTTTCTTTTGAGAAGGCTCTTATCAACAAATTACCTATCGGTGATCGAAGTATAGCAGATTCCGACAGTTCACTTCACCACCTCGACGATGATAAAAAGATACCAGGTAGTAATCCCTATAATCTGAGATTCCAGTGCAGGGTAGGATATAGATACTTCGATGCTTATTTCAATCCCAATTTTCATGTGAATATCATCTCACGTACCTTGTTCAACACTTTTATGGTGGATGAATTAGTGTACCAAGATAATAATCTTGTAGCATTAGTGAAGAACATAAGCTACCAAGTAGACTTCACTGTGCTTGAAGATTTAGGGGACTTTATCGATGATGATCTCATGGGTTTAGTCTTTGTAAACCCTTTAAGGTAGTAACTAGGTTGGAAGATAAAAAAGGTGAAGGGTTAATCTCATTTTCACACGTGAAGGATGCAATCCCCTACCAAATGCCTAGAATGATGTATAGGCTTCGGCATCTAACCGATACAGCTTGTCAGCATCATGATGGATCGGAGTCAGATGGATCTGTGAGTTTATTAGTCTTTTACTTATTAAATGGTATCCATTTATGCCGTTTTATGCATTTCGTTATCGGAGCGATGAAAGATCCGAAACAACAAGGGTATATATGGAAGTGACAGAATGAAAGACACGTCTTCATGTTCTTCCTGTAGTTAAAGATTCTATTGCCCTTAGAAATTACTACGCCAATGCATACACAGGTAAATATAATCACCAGGCTCAACTCCTAAGTTTCTATTGATCTATCTTTTGTAGTGAGGAAAATCAATTAAAATATCTATGTATGAATGTTAGTAAAAAGTTCCTTGAAATTGATTGTATTTGTTTATTAGCTTCTCGATATACAAGAATACGCCTTTTTTTGCCTTTTTTATATAGGTTATTGATGTGGTATTTTTCTTTCATTCTCCTAATTAAATTGACTCCAAAGATAAGACATTTTCTAATATCGATGGTGAATTATGTGAAACTACTTCTTGAGACTTGTTTGCACACCTTCGTAGGCTTTTCATATCGTTTGGTACTTAATATATATACGAGCATTTATGCCCCGCTCTTAATATTTTTCATACTATACTGGAATTTGCATATGGCGTCATGACAAATGTGTTTTGCCTTTCATACTATCAAACATTGTCAATGAAAACTATTTCACAGAAAGAAATGATAGGCTCTTTTGTGTTGTTGTCTCTTATCTTCATTCTTCATAGCTTATCCTTCCAAAAGTTGTTGTTTATATTTATTTGACCTGGAAAGTTTAGGAAATAAAGTGACGTAAGAGCTTGAATATGTGTAACGTCATTTAAATTTGGACGTAATCAAGAAGAAGAAACACAGCTATCTATGATTATTTTATAAAAACTCTGTACATTAGTGTATATGATGAGAGCTCCTTCTCAATCCCATTCGCACCATGTTTACTTCTTTACTATGGATCATTTCTTCGGAGGCTAATGTCGGTAAATCGGTTGTGTTTGAGATGTAACAGATTGGTTAAATTTTAATTTTGATATTTTTTTAACCGCCTGTGGTAAAGAACTTCATACAAGATGTGTAATTCAGTCAATATGGAATACCACAATACGAACGTTTACTATGTATATAGAAGAATAAAAGAACGAAATAATGGTGTGGACAAGTGACTAAAAAGACATAAAGCTAAACATTTTTATTGATATTGGTCATAAAATTATAAAAAATATACTTTCAAAATAAACTTGTGTATTACACAGTTTAATCTAATTTAGAATTAAAAAAAAAAAGTTAAAAAAAGAAAATAAAATAAAAAATAATAATACTTAATTATTTTGTCTTATTAAAAGAAGTGGTTATATTTTCAAAGTCTATTATTTGTAAACAATAATTTTTTTGAAAGGCTTATCTTCAAAACTATAATAGCTATTGAGTGCATTGCTCAACAAAGAAAATATTTGAGAATTTTGAGATATCTTTTCAGTATTTGTTAAAATATAATATAAAATGCGTATCTGCCTCTTTGTAAAATTATATGTTAATGAGCGCTTATCTTCAAAAGTAATAATAGTTAATGAGTGCATTGCTCAGCAAAAGTTGAAAATATTTGAGAATTTTGAGATATCTTTTGGGTATTTGTTAAAATATAATATAAAATGCGTATCTGCCTCTTTATAAAAGTATATGTATTTTTTTATCCCAAACACTTTGTAAACTACAACAATAATAAATGTACTCAATCGTACCCGAGTGAGCTATGAGAGAATTAGGAGATATACAGCTACATCCTTATTAGAGAATAAAGTGTCTGCTTATAAAAACCTATGACAAAGTGTGCGGTAAGCAAAAATAAATAGCATCTATACGTGTGTACGCGAGTGAGAAAGTATATGAAAAAAAATATAATAACAAAGGTGCAAAAGTATAAATGCATTGAACTTATACTACGAATAATAATGATTCTCTCACACCATACAAACTATAACATACATAGTTTGTAAAGACAAATTTGTACAAATATTAACGTGATTCTGATGCTCCGTGGCATCCTAATAATCGAAATATTTGTTTTTAGGACCATATACAATAGTCGTAATACCAAATGCAAGGTTTTCGATACTCGATAACCGCATGTGAGTTTCTCCTGCCATGATAGGCAATTCCATTAGTTCCCAATATGTGATTTCATATTAAGTTTTGAACTCTCAATAAGGTAAGAAATTCTGCAATGTAAATTTACTCACACGTAAAGCAAATCAAATCAGATTTAAACATCGATATACAATGTTTTCAATAAGAAAATAGATATTAATAACTAAACTAAATTTGATTAAAGTTAACAAAAAAGTTTAAGTTAAAACCTTGTGCGTGCACTGGTATTATAACTAGTATTAGTGTATAGTAAAATCGCTTTAGTTCAGTTCGTTTCAGTTTTTACGTTTCAATTTTTGGACAAAAACTAAAACCAAACGAGATTTTCTGTTTTTGAAAAAGAAAAAACCTAACAATTTGCTCTTAGTTCCGATCAGTTATTTCAGTTCGTTTTCCAGTTTAGTTTCAGTTTTATTGCTCACCGGTATAACCCATGAAACTATTGATAAAATTGATCTGAATTACCACACCCTAATGTGAACCACAACACCATCAATTTAAATCAAAACGCATCCAAACTAACCACGACACAGCGCACCACAGTCTATTAAAATCACGATACCACCATTTTCAATCACTACAAACCAGACTCGACCACAACCTCACTACTTTCTAACCCCATGCATACGTTGAGAAAAAAGCGTGCAGAACTTGATCCACTTGCAGGAGCGGACCCGAAATGGAGCTCTACAATTGGGCTAAGTTGTACGATTATCCTCCAAAGCGCCAGCCAAAGCCGACGCTCGAAAAAAGTAGTTGTAGGGGCGACAAACTTAGGTTTCCTAGAGAGGTTTTAGGTTGAAATACAAAGAAAATGGCCCTTCCAATCTAATCATGATTGTAATTTGCATTGTATCATAGTTGTTCTTTGTAGTGTTGCCTTTGTGGCGATAGCTAAAAACATGCGAATAAGGGAACTTCTGGCTAGATCTTTTTATAATTGAGATTTTTCTGTTTTATGTTAATTTTGATAATCAAGTTGGCCAAAATTGAGCAGTTTGCATGTGAACCCTAAATTAAACAGCCACTATAGCTTAAAAGGATAGTAGCCTACTTAAAAGCAAGTATTATATATGCAAAACCTAAAGGTAGCTACTACCATACCAAGAAAATAGAAAGGAAAACAAAAAACAAAACAAAAAATTCTCCTCTTTGATGTTCAGTGTCCATGAGTTGTAAATTAAGCTGCTTTGACCTTTTTGATATATGCTGCCAAGCGAACTGCTGCTGAAAATTTACTTGGATATTTTCATCCAATCAAAGCACTGCAATCAAAACTGTACATCGACTGATGTATATTTACAGTATGATCTCCCCATCTTCAGCTGCTGCCACCAACCTCTGCAGCACGCTGCCTCATCATCTCCATAACAGCTGCTCGCCTCCGGCTATCAGCTTGTTGTGTTAGTCTTCTCAAATGTTCTCGAAGGTCTCTGTATATCATCATAAGGATAAAAAAAATAAGTAATCCCTTCAGAAACATATAACTTAAAACCCTTTTCTGAGTAGTCAAAACGGTTATAGTTCCCGTTCTGTTTTAACTTTCTACTTTAAGGTAATTTGTAAAGTGGAGTATCCAAAAAAATAATACTAATAATAATAAAAAAATAGACCATGTGCCCGTGTCACAAAGATTGTATTTTTATGGATATAGGATTAATATTTATTGTCAATACAAACATAAAAAACGTAAAAGAAAGATGAATGGTAACAAACCTGCAGCGGGGGACATTGCATGGACTGTCTTTACATGCACGAGAATGAAGTTGAAGGAGATGCCACATTTTCTTGCAAAGAGGACAACCACCTGAAGCGCGAACTTTGCATTGCATCCCATGTCGAAATAGTCCTTTCACCTTGCGACAATTGGGATACGGGCATTGCCCTGCTCTACACTGAGATGCGTGCACCAGAAGATCAAGCATTTTCCGTAGCTGCAACACAAATATTCAGCCATCTTATGTAAGCAAGTTGCAAAAAAAGAATCAACGGTCTATAACTTATTGCTATGCTCAGAGGCCCTTAAAAGCAAAAAAAATTATGTAATAAACTCCTTTACTGATGAATGGGTTGTTATCCTTTTATCTCAAATAGGTTATGCTAAGTAATTTATGACCAAAAAAGAAGCAATTCAGTTGGGTTAAGCGTCATCTGAAGTGCATTCAATTGCATAAAACCTCCTACATTGACTTTCATCAAAACAAATACTAGTAGTATATTTAAAAACTTCGAATTGTTTGCACGCCGACCCAACCCCATTTTGACTAGCAATAAACATATACTCGTTTTGAGCCATTATCCAACCTACCCGAACCGCCAATTATTTCACCTCTAATAAAGATTTTAGTCGACCTTTTAGAAGCTGTACACGTAATCTGATTCAAGCCACCGTAGATAGAATTGTAAAACAAGGTACAAAAGTAGAGGTAGCAATTTGTGTAATGTAACATCTCAAACGGGTCAAATGAAAAAAATCAGGCTAAAGCCAAAAGGGTTAAAGGGAGCTATACTTAAAGCACGCAGTCTGCAGAATAAAATTACTATTCAAGAGTTTAGATTCTTATGGTAATTTAAAAATTAAAAAAAAAAAAAAAAGAAAAAAAAAGGTGTAGTCATAAACTATGCACTAGGTATTAGATACACGAACAAACAGTGTTTGCAGGTCAACCCAGCCCGTCTAACCCACCCATTTTGCATCCTTAAAACAAAATTTGTATACCTGGACAACACGTTGTTGACGAGCTTCTTTGCTTTGTGCATCACGCTCAGCAATTGAGGTATGTTGAGTCAATCTATGAGGATGATCACTTCCTCTATTATTTCGATAACATGCATTGCATATATCATAATCGGCGCATATCTCACACCTCCAACCTTGACCCGTTTCAATATCAAGTCGACAGAAAATGCAATTTATCACAAATGCAGGTGCGGTTGGATTGTGAAGATGATACAATGCCATCATTGATGAGTGTTTAGCACGTCTGAGTGTGTCATACTGATAATGGTTTCCTTGACAAAGGCTCAGAAAAGCTTGTCTGGTATCAAAGAATTCACTTTCAAGAATCTCGTCTTTATCTTTGGTGTCTGTAGGCACATCGTTGATTTCGTACTGCATAGTTGATCCATTTCAAATCTCAATCAAAAGGTACACATTATAAGTCAAGGTGGGTGTTTGGATGTATATTTTGACATTATATATGTGATACTGGATAATCAAAATCAAACAATCCACTGTAACAAAATATTATTAGGAGATAGTATCTGAATGTGCGTCTTGAAATATATTATTCTATACTGGATAATTATATACGAAAATCGAGTTGTAATATAACTAGTTGTAGAAGATAGTGTGTAGATGTGATTATGTTTTTTTAAGTTGTTATGATCACATAGTTGAAAGTAGTTTGTGTTGAGCACATTTTGATTATTTAATTAACAGATAAAATAACCAAAAAAGTCATTAGAAGATATAAATTGTGAAACGGGATTACAGGAGTAGATAAGTCATTTTTTACCCTTTAATCTGATTATCCAAAACTAAAACTTATTATATAAAGTTCGAGTCACGATAATGAGATGATCAATTCCAAAAAGCACATCCAAACACCTTCCCAAATCACAGTAAATAGCATCAAAATTTAGTTATATAATCCTTGAACACAAACATAACAGCGCAAGAAGACAACTTACAGGTTCAAGTAGATGTTTCACCCTTTGGTTAATAGGATGCCTTTCCCTCTCTTCAAGTGTTTGTTCAATTTCGTAACACCTGCAACACACATCAACAGACACTATCATCACATATAATCGAGCTGGCAAGACATATTAGCATGGATATCTCATCCATACTACATATCCAGAATTTAAATGAGACTAATATTGCAGCAAATATGGATGAGGTATTATCCCCTCGGGGCAAAACTTGTATTGTAACAGGTATGTGTAGATTGATTGCTCGAAATGAATTTCTAAGCCAGAAAATGTACATCAGCTGTAAAGTAGGTCATAGTGCTTACTGATTGCAAAGCTGAAAATTTTTGCAATTGTTGCAGACCCAGCGTTTTCCAGAGACCATTAGAAGACAGCAATGTTTGCATGCATGCTGCAAGTGAACCATGATGAAATCTTCCTTCATTGGAGATATTGTTTCACCAAGCAAAAAAAAAAAAAAAAAAAGGTTAAACAGGAACAAGATTTAATCATGTTGAAAATAAGAGAAGTATATCAGAAAAATAAAGTATATAAAATCCAATACAAAAAAACACCGTTAATTGGTTTACTTCATTTCTAAATTCTAAACGTGGTAAAGGTGACCATTTAAAAGTCCTTTTTTGTAAAATGGGTGTGAGTAATGCGCACTGTGGGTCATACAGGTCATTAAAGAGATTACAAATAAAGATGAGTCAAACAGGGGGTGGGATGGATCATAAAGTGTCAAACGAATCACTTGCTAACAAACTGAGCTAAGGAAACGAGCTATAGTAGCAATTTTAATAAAGAGTTCATTAAACTATTATCATTATTACTTAGTGTTGAAACTTCATATAAAGCTCAAAGTCTTTGGGCAGGTTAAATTGATAGAGGCTTAGGATCCTCATTTTCGAGAAAACAAATAAAAGCTTGAGGAAAAAAAAATAAACGTTAAGATGACACAGGCTACTAAAATCTTAAACCAGTGAACATCAAAGAAAAAGAACAATGAAGAGTGTGATCGGGATGAGTAGGCATGGCAATTTCAATTTCATAAGTACTTGGGTCAATGTGAGCCATTTCAAGTCATGTATGACACTAAAGAATCCAATGGCTCAAAATAATAACTCATTTACTTCAAAATAGTTACTACTGACAAGGTTTTAGAAGTGGATAAAGTGTTTTGGGTCAGCCCGACCCATTTACCCATGCCAAAAACTGCTGTTTTAAAGAATTATTCAACCCGCAAGCCTGTCCAGTTTGACACCTTTAAGTAGATCAGACGAAGTCCCAAGCAAGACAATTACCCGATGCATTAGTAGGAGATCTTTGGAAGCATTAGAAGAAAGATCAGTTTGACCAGAAGCTTTGAGAGCTCTTTTTGTTATACTCCTTTTCATTGAACCTTTACTATTGTGTTTTCTACCATCTTCTTCTTGACGAAGCTGATAGATAATATCCTCTGCAGCACCAGGCCAATAGTCTCCATCAAAATATGGCAATCGGGAAGCAGTCACCTTAGCTTTACATTCACCAGAAGATACAAAAAAATGATCGTATAAATTTGTGAGATCCACGACAATATTTTCGTCTGATGCCTTTCTCAGCATTGATAAATACCTGATTTACATCAAAATAAAAATACATGTCAGAAATGATGCACCAGTCATAATTCAAAACAGGTTAGGTTGACTCAAAAATAATTGAATACAAATTTTAAAACTTTACACTCCAATCTCCATCTTTGAATACAAAGAGTACGCAGATTGTGTGCATATAAAAAACTAATCCATATTTTCCAACTTTTACTTAACTAAAGTAATTTATTCGACTCATTTGCAACTAAAACAGCCAAATAGACCCATTTGTAAAAGTATGGGTCAACATTTCAACAAATGGTCCCTAATAACAGTGAAGTAATGCACACTTCACATCCACTTACCATTCCCTTAATTTATCTGACTTCGGTGTCTTCTGAATTTCAGGATGGCAATACAAGATATAATCTTCACCCTTCAATGGAGGACAGGCCCATATATAGCAACTTGTGAACCCACGTAATTTGCAGTATTCTAGATAACCAATCTGAGAAAAGAATTGGACAGCACGGTAAAACAAGTTTGTGCTTCGAATGTGATTATGTGATATATAATAATCAGAAAATAATCGGTTGTGGCAGCACTAGGTATATAGAATACTGTTTAAATGTTCTTTGTTGTTTAGAGTTATTGTAATCATAAAAATCATTGTTAGGCAACCTCTAATTCTTTACAATATAAATAGATTAAACTAAAATACACATTGATATTAATTGTGCTTCGAATGTGATTATGTGATATATAATAATCAGAAAATAATCGGTTGTGGCAGCACTAGGTATATAGAATACTGTTTAAATGTTCTTTGTTGTTTAGAGTTATTGTAATCATAAAAATCATTGTTAGGCAACCTCTAATTCTTTACAATATAAATAGATTAAACTAAAATACACATCTATATCTATATCTATATCTATATCTATATCTATATCTATATCTATATCTATATCTATATCTATATCTATACTACTTATAATAGAGGAATGAATCTCTCTCCTCATGGTCTTAAAATTAAGACTTACAACATACAAAGCATATTGTACAATACACAATGCACTATTAATGATCTTTCTCATCAATCTTAATTTTAAGACTTACAAGTCTTAAAGCTTAATGTACAAAATACAAAGCAATATTAATGTGGTCAAGATATTTAACATAGTCAATTAATTAACTGGTCAATAAATACAATTAATGCAGTTATTAAAACACCCTTACACAAGAAATACAAATTATCAAGCATATTGTACAACCAATTTAAACACAATTCCTGCATTACATGTCACTAATACAAATAATAAAGCACATTATACAAATATTCAAGCCCGAACGGGCAACGGGCCAAATAAGCCGGCCCGAACGGGTACGGTCCAAACGGGGTCGAGCCCGAACGGGTACGGTCCAAACGGGGTCGAGCCCGAACGGGCACGGGCCAAATGGGCTCGAGCCCAAACGGGCTCGAGCCCGAACGGGCACGGGTTAAACAAAATTTTTGATATCCGTAAATTTATTGTCAAAAAAAACATAATAAACAAAAATACATGATTCACCAGGAACTTTTACTTCAGGGTACCCGCCGCTGCAACGCTTGGGTACCCTGCTAGTTGATATTAATGTGGAAATGAATAAAGTGGGGGAAGGTATCTCAATTATTATTTTACCCGTGAATTGACCAACCTTGTTGCAGTTGGCATGAAACTGATTTACCTAAAACTAACAATTTGACCCCTAAACTACAAGAAGCAAAATCTGTTCATTTAAGCATTTCAAGCTGATTATTAACAAAGATCTAGTAACTTACCAA
This sequence comes from Chrysanthemum lavandulifolium, assembly GCA_022545495.1. NCBI lineage: Eukaryota > Viridiplantae > Streptophyta > Magnoliopsida > Asterales > Asteraceae > Chrysanthemum > Chrysanthemum lavandulifolium. The sequence continues at coordinate 96,721,700 of CM040242.1, read as the reverse complement.
AATTTCATGATATACGAATGTACGGAGAGCTTCTCCTGTCACGGTTCTTATCTCTGGCCTAAAGTATTTAACTGAATCCAAATAAGATAAATAAACACGGCGATGATTTGGCTGCTGACATTCTGCTCCAAACTCTTGAACATACATGCCAAACAAACATACTTCTACCCCTTCAATTTTTTGAAACAGCAGAACAACCTGGAAAAAGCAACAGTAGATTTAGTAGTCAAGCAAGTTAACCACAGGATAACAAGAACAATTGAGATCAATCCACTTCATGAACTACTAACAAGCCAGCACAATAGCACTTCAAAATCATAAATGGACATTTCAACCCGTTTACTTACCAATAGGTCAATTTGGTTTGCGTTTTATCTCAAACGGGTTAAACAATAAAATATGGTTAAGAGGGGACAGATCGAATGGGTCAAACAGGTTGAACTGATACAATATTACAAATCATTTTATTGTAGAAGTAAATTACATATTCCGTCCTCATGTTTCTCTAAAAATAACTGATCCTGTCTTCAAACTAACCAAATTATATCAGTCTCCTAAATGGCACTGTGCTTAACGTTTTAGTTCGTGACACTAACGATCATTTACTCCATTCCTTTAAGTTTGCCATGTGCCTCTCACATGAGGAGATTTTTGGTCACTTTACCCTCTCTTTCATCTTCAAAGTTCAACCTCGTATCTTCTTATATTTTTTTTCCTTATAATTGAATCAAATACAGTAGATAATTATTTCATGAACGCTAAATCAAACCAAAACTAAAAGCATTTCAATATCATGAATCAGCTAATGTTACCCAAATGTAAAAAGACCAAAATACCCTCATGTGACGTGATTAACAGTGTTAAGTGCCAGGGACTAACACGTTAAGCAACATACCATTACAGGGCGACTCGTATGACTAGGTTAGCTTGAGGACAGGAACAGTAATTTTGGAACAAACACAAGAACAAGAAATATAATGTACTAGCATTGTAATAATATTGAGTTTGTCATCATAATTAACACATTTATAGTTTATAGAAAAATAATACAATGGCAAAAAAAATATGGGCAGGTCAACACATTCCCATAAATCTCCCCATACCTTAGATTTATATGCAAATTCTGGGGGGTAATTTTCGTCTTGAAAGATCTCAAGAAATCGCTGCTTGACTTCCAATTTTTTATCCACGGATGAAACAACTCTAACAACAAGCGATTCTGCCCCAGGAACCTGAAAACATAGAAGCCAAGAAAAACATCACAAAATTTTGCCAAAAAAATTAAATGATGATAATAATAATGATCCGCACACATTTAAACCATGTAACCACCATGATACGAGGAATTAGTAGTTAAGTCAAACATATGCAAAAAGTTTTACCTCGTCATAGCTTTTGTGATGAGCCTTTGCCCTCTCTAGTCTTTCTTGCTTTAGTTTTTTAAACAGTCTGTTTTCAATGTGATCACTAAGAATAGTTTTTGGAAGATCCTTTGCTCCAAGAAGAGCACTCTGAGGTAGGGGGACCCGCTCTCCTTGTTTAACCTCTTTCACATAGCAATTTGGGCAAGTGTACTCCGCTTGTCCCCCATCATTTCTACGACCATTAAATAATGCACAAACTTGATGTTGCCATTGTTCACACTTGTCACATTGAACCCACTGTAAGAAAATGGGTTAAAGAATTAAAATTTGGGCAACCGACTATTGTTTGTTAACAAAATTGAAAAAATGGACATAAAGGTGTTTTGTGGCCAACCCAGCCCGACATCTCCCATTTTTAAAGGTTACCCAGCCCGATTACTTTACCAATTAAGTTATAACCATCACACAATACATTAGTTCCATCATATAACTTACTGGTTCTTCAGTCTCTTCATCATTTTTCTTTTTCTCTAATCTTGCCTTTGGTACATTAGTTCCGTCAACATTTATGGTCTCTGAACGCGCGGCGTTAATACAAGGACAACAGATATAATGGCGTGTATCACCATTCCCAAAGGTGTAGAACATTGCATTTCTCTTTATACGAACACCACAGGGTGAACAATATAGCGGTGGCGGTTCAAAATTCAGCTTTTCAACTTTGCATAACTGACAAGAATTCTCGTTCGCTGATTGCTCCATAGCTTGAATCTTTTCCACCTTCGCTTTGCTCTGTACAAGAATGAATAATAACTATAACATAACTAGTCACACAGAGGAAATGCAAACTCTAACCATGCATGAATGAAATTAACAAAGAAGCGATATATCCAACATTCTGCGGAAAGAAACTATATCAACTATACAGATGACAATTTTGGCCCATTTACTTATGACTGGATCAATTTGGGTCAAGTATTATCTCAAATGGGTCAAATAAAAAACAGTTAGCTAACAGTGGAAGTGTTCAAAGAGACTAAAAGTCAAAGAAATTACACTTTAGCATGTAAATACAATACAATTTCCTAAAGGGCGTTATTCAAAGACTTAAGGGCTTGTTTGTTAAAATTTTCTATTAAGTCATGTTTAATTAAGAGATGACTTAATGTTTTCAGTCATCTTTCTCTATTAAGTCACAAACAAACAGTTTTCATATGACTTAGTGAATTCAGTTTTTTTCATATCAAGTCGAATTCAAACACCACCTAGATTATTATTATTACAGCCACATTGCTTTGCTAATCATAATTAACGCCTTCGTTATTTGTTAAAAGATTTTGACAAAAAAGTGTTAACAAGCAAAGGTGGAAATCATGGCAGATAAATTATGAATTTGGTCAGTCTGGGCTCTCTTTTATCTCAAACGACAAACGGGTCACCAAAGAAATAACCTAAAAAGGAAAGGGGTCAAATGGATTGAACAGGTTTAAAGTCCCCCAAAGTTTATTTCTAATACAACATACACTCATTATCACAAAAAACTTAAACAAACGAACATAAAATGTTAGCACGTAAACCGACCCCACCCTTTTCTGCTTGTAGGTGAATGTTTCAGCCCGGAAATATTTTGAACCATTACTCAGCCAGCACGGGACACCCAGATTGCCATTTATGATGATATGCAGTTATGCATACTACCTTTGAATTACTGCAAAATTAGCTACTATGTAATGTTATGCAAATGTCTATACGCCTTAGCTGCCAATATGCACTTCAATATGCTAAATAGTAAACTGGATTATCACCATTATATGTTTTTGTAGATAAATCTAAACTAAAAATTAATACTTAAATATCTGACCTGGCCGACCCACTGCCTGAGACCATCGATATGCTCCTTAACCTGCTGTGGTGTAAACAACTCTATCATTGATACTCCCTTTATTTTTGGCTTCCCAGATTTTGTTCCGCTAGAAGTCTCACCAAGTCCCACACTTTCCTGTTTAGCAGGGCCCACCTCTTTCTCAGTCTTGAAAAACTCCTGCTTAGGGAAACCCATGGCCTCATTTGATACAGCTGAAACACCATTATTTTGAGTACAATCTTCCACATAATCCTTCCTAACCTCAGTGATTTTAGGAACTTCCATTTTCACTGCAGTGACTTCATATTTTATTGGGGGACAAGGGTCACGGTCTGGAAGAACTTCAGATGTACTACTGATGGGAGCTGGTATAAGTGGGCTTTCAATTTTAGACGTAGGTGGCTGAGATGGCGCCTCGATTTTCATCCGTTTCATAGAGGGATGTAAATCTTCTGAAGTTTCAACTACAGACGGACTCACTGTAACAGTATAATCATGTAATCCATTGCTTGACTGTGGGAAATTTGTACGGCGGGTCCCCTTTATTTGCACAAAGTGATTTACAGGAACACAAACAGGACAATTTTGATCCTTGCAGTGCTTCTTATGGTTCAGTAAACCTTTTGACTTAGCGCAGCGAGCGTATTGACATTGAGGTCCATCATTACATGACAGCATATGGTTCACCAGGTCTTGAACTTGAATGCAATATTTATCTAGGCAATTTCCTCGTGGGAAACCACAGTAACGGGCATGCATCAAAATCAGAAGCCATTTTGCTTGCATCCGGAACCGTTCACGGTCTAAATTAGCAGATGGTACTGTAGATAGAATATTGTTTTTATGGTTTTTATCATGACCCATTGTTCCGTGATGAAAACCTGCTTGGATATTAAGCTCATTTGACTGACCACCCAACTGATTTGATGTTTCTTGTGATCTTGACTGCCATTGACCTCCAATTGAGCTGGTAACACTATTTCGAGCGTCAACACCAAATTGAGACCCTGAATTGATTTGCATGAAGCTATTGGTCGGCTGAGATGACTGCAAATTATCGTAAATGTTTGTCTGGGAAGTTTCATTAGGCTCAGATTTAATTTGAGGGCCAAAATCAGATACCAATTGTGACCGGGACTGAGACTGTACATATGGTGATACTTGATTCTGCTGCTTTTGTTGTCTTTGAGATCTAACAAGTTGTTGCTGATATTGAAGAGACGGTTGAGAATTCATTAAATTCTGAGACTGGAAGTCCATATCGTCTGATTGATTTATCAAGGGCTTCATATTCACAGGCTGGTCTGTATTGTGCAGATTCGACTGATTAACCACCATTAAAGGGTTTGTTCTTTGTGATGTTGATATGTTTGCAGTAGGGTTCATGTTCATTAGTGATGTAGTTGAGGTTGTGGGGGCATACAAATTTCCTGATCTGCCAGGGTCACCAGCACCACTCCCATATCCATCACCTGCAATGGTAAACATATGAGCATAAATAAAATGACGAAAATAATTATTCAAAAAAAATAACCAAAAACTGGATTTAACAAAATGAATTTTAGGTGGTTGTACGCAATGAAAATCAAACTTTAGAATCTTTCAACCAGTTCCCCTTTTAGCTAAAAAAGAGCTTATATGACCTGTCAGCGTTATAACAAAATCAAATCGAACCCATTTTTAAGTAAACAGGTCAAAATAGCCACCTCCATGATCATTAAAAATATTCATAATAATTGAGTGTAGAGTCTGTAGACAGACGTGTGAGATTAGAAAGGGTACCCTGAGACATCTGTCCTTGATGTTGATCAAAATATTGCGGCCCGGGTTTAAGAGAGTTTCCATAATGAGAATCTGTCAAAAATCCCTCAGAGTTTCCCAAACTATTACCCATCTGTGTACTTTTATTACCAGCTAATGACCCATTTGGAAACCCATAAGATTTTTGATTCAAGGTAGACCTTATCCCCCCACCCATATGACTTCCTAGACTATGCAAGATCCGGCTGTTTTGACCACCAACTTGTTTCTGTTGAGACACCAGTGTTGAGTCAACATTTGAATTTACAGGAGCATTACTAGAAGGTTCCAATTTTATGAATGACTGGTTACTTGTGCCGTTGGTACTATTATTATATCCCGGTGTAGGCATCATTCCCGGTGTAGGCATCATTTGACTGCCCATTCTTTGTGCACCCGTAGAAGAAATTAAGCCGTTCCCACCTGAACTTACAGAAAAATTGGACATCGGTTGTTGTGACGCATCTATTAACCCTGAAAAAGTGAAAACAGTTTTAATAAAACACAGATAAGTAGATTGTATAAAAGTTGCAACAAGAGAAGAGGTGGTAGTTCCAGCCGGGTTTACTTATGCATAGATCTATTTGGATTGTGTTTAACTTAAACTGATCAAATGAATCAGATAAAAAAAAAAAAAAAAAAAAAAAAAAAAAAGGAATAGGTTGTCCAGATTTATAAACTTACTTTGCACACCAGACGCATTTTAATTCGACAGTTTTACATTGACGCCACAGGAAAAGACAAAAAGAAACATGCTTGTAGTGTACAGGTTAGGTTGTCAAAAGTGAAGTTTTTGGTGTGTACAATAGCATCCCAAAGTTGATGCATACAATCTCCAAAAGTTTCAGATTATACCTCTTTCTAATCATTATTGACGCCTTACTTAAAACAGAGAGTATTTGCACAAAAACCAAATCAACCTGCCCAGTTTTATCCCACTTTGACCGGCCGACCACCCACCTGTCCATCTTGACATCTCTAAGTAAAAGTTATATACAATATACCTTCAGTTGAACCAAATGAGCCAGTGTGCATGCCCCTAGAAAGCCCGGGGGTATTCATGGAATAGTTTCCTGCACCAACAGCAGATGACATCATGCTATTATTACCGCCATTTGCAGCAACCAATGAGTTATCAGTAGATGATGGACCCATTGAACTTGAGTTTCCCCTTTGAGGCACACCAGGAGTTGGAATCATTGTTCCCATGGAAGTATTAGCCTTATTTTGCTGTTGCTGATATCTTTGCTGGGTGTTCATGGAAAAACGTTTGATCACGTCATGCAAACGAGCTTCAAAAGTCTCTAAATTCATATACTCCTCCTAAATAGAAAGAAAGAAAAATCATATTTCTATGCATAATATGTGTGTATAACAATAAAAATTAACAAAGAGATTGTACATTAGTGTTTTGTTTCATTTAATATAACCTCCCTAAAGTGCTTCAACTTTTAAATCGCAGTTTAGCCACTCGGATTTTGTTATGTTTTCTTTTTCAGATTGAGTGTCAATTATCGATATCTTCCAGAAGTAAATATTAGTATTTGTTTAGTAGTAAGTCCACGGATATGATTTTAGTAAATACTTGTTTCCTTTACACCAAATGATGAACAATGCAGGAAAAAGGCCTCCATATATTGGGGGAAAGGAGAGATTAACACTTGTATTTATCTGATTTAAAAGAAACATAATAAAAGTGAAGACATATTATATGTTAGATTAAATAATAAAAAAACCTGAGATGTAGCGATTTTGCACAAGGCTAACTCCAAGCGTTTAACAATATCCGACAAATTCTTTGGAGGTATCTCCTTATGTCGTCGCTGCGTAAAGAACGTGTAGCTGGAAAGAAAATACAATAAAGGTTTATGAATTTTCATCCAGATTTAATTTATATCAAGCATTAGTCATGATATAACCATATGTTCATGTAGCAAGTTATTTATTATGTTGATGGTATGGTGTTCTTACAGGACAATCAGGTTTATGAGCCAAACAATATCCATCACTGGCAGAAATAAGAGGACGCGGAGACAGTACTTGATAAAATATTATTATTGATATTTCATTATGTGAATTAAAATAAAGAATGGAAAAAAAGGAAGTTTAATATTAAAAACTGTTCATAGCAGGAAGGATCAGTAGTGTAAGCCTTTCCAAAAAAAAAATAAAGGGATCGGTAATGGATGCCACTGGACAACCATTAAGTGATTAACACATAAGCCATACACAACACAGCACAACATTACATCTACAAACAAGCGAAAAATAGACGTACACACAGAAGAACACCTGTGCGCGCAAACATGCACACATACATAATATGAACATAAATTATTTGTATTCTTAACGATAAAAGTTATATCTCTCAAAATTATTCTCGGGACTAAGGGATACCCTTAACATTATAATGTACAGTACAGCATGGAGCCAAAACAAAAATTTATAGAGCCAGCCAGTGTTGTAAAAATCGGCCATGGCGGCCGATATGGCGGCGGCATGGCGGTTGGCGGTGGTCCACCGCCACGATATTTCCCAAATCGGTCTAACTTATCGTTTTTGGTCAAAATCGGTCAAAGTCGGTCAAAATCGGAGAATGGCGGTCAAAACCGGCCATGGCGGCGGGTCGGTCAACGCCGGTCGACGACGGTCAACTTCAGATCTAGGGTTTTTTTTCAGATTCGCACATCTAGGGTTTTTTTTTTCTTATTCACGCCGGTCAACTACGATTTTCTTGATTTTGTTTTAATTTGGGGAACAAATTAGCAAATTTATAGTTATATAATAGAAGATATATAATTAAAAATAACAAAAACATTAATATTGCTAATATTTATTTATTTTTTAAATAAATTCCTTTATAATTTATGGTCTCCGCCATGGCGCCGCCATATCGCCGCCAAGACCGATATGGCGCTTGGCGGTGTCGACCGCCACGGTACCGCCGAGCGATATTTACAACCTTGGAGCCAGCAGTAATGAACATATCATAGATACTGATTTAATCCTACTGATAGTTCTCTAAATCAGCAATAACTACAAACACTAGAACAGTAACGATGAGGCCTTTAATCTAACAATTCAATGTCATTTGGTCTTCCATCCAACACAGCCAAGGAATCATACAGAATTGCGAATTATCAATACACTTTTGCAAACACATAAATATACAGATCACGTTTGGCATATAAACACATGTGAAAACGAACAACTTACATCTTCTCCTGTATAAATGCCCGCGCCTCCATACTTATTGAAGCATGAAGACCTTCCGAATGCTGCATCATATTTTGTGGCTGTTGTAATGAAGTCCCACCTTGATTAGAAACCTGTCTCGCGTACTGACCAGCCATTTGAGCCTGTAAATTCATCTCTATCCTCTTGTCTTCTTAATTAAACAAATCTCATAAATATATGCGACTACTTCACACTTTTGGGTCACCCTAATAGTATGATCGATTCAGCTTCAGTTATCCTTAGCAAACCAGAACAGCAGAGATCTAATTAAACCACAACAAGAATTAGATTCTTTACATTATACATGAAAAAGTACTTATATTTATAATGTGTTCCTGACCTTTTACAGTTGCATTCACAAATAAACTGAATGCTAATATCTAAAATGAGTTCTTTCAACAAAATGTGATCACTTCACACTACCGATTACTAACCACTCATTGCATACTCAAATCACCTTCATATTCCTAGTAAAACCAGAACAAAAACATAAAAAATAACCACTACAGGCATAATGACAATAAATTTATATTATAAAAGGCTATCAGCTTTATAACCTGTTCCTAATTATTTAACGTTGATTCACCAATAACCCATAGACTAATATTAAAAATGTTTTCTTTCAATAAAATGCGATAACTGAACACTTCAAATTAGGCAATGACTAAGCACTAATGGTATACTACTATACTCTATTCGTCTTAAGTTCTCCCTATAGTAAAACCCATACCAGCAAAAATATAGAAAAGTTCACTAAAACCACAAAATATAAAAAAAGTACTAACTTTATTATAAATTCCTAATCTTTTAACATTGTATTCAAAATAAGATGAGAGCTAATATTAAAAATGAGTTCTTTTAACAAAATGCGACATACACTCCCAATTAGGAGATTACTAAGCGCTTATCGAGTTATCGTATATTCAATTCAGCTTCAGTTTTCGCTACTAAAACCACAACATGACGAGTACTTAACTTTATTATATGTTCCTAATCTTGGCAAGTGATTTGTACCAGTGAAATTGTATTAAGTTTTCTTCTTCCTACTCTCTATAATTAAGTGACATGTGTGTGTGGATTCTTTTTTGTAAAAATTGCGTGAATATAGCATTACTCATACAAAAAATGGGTCTTTTTAACAAAATGTGACAACTTTACACTTCCAACTAAGCGAATACTAAGCCCTTATCGTATACTCAATTCAGCTTCGGTTTTTGCTACTAAATGACTTAAATTACAGCAACAACAATACATTTTATCACATTATACTGACATACTTAACTTTATTGCATGTTCCTAAATTTTTAACATTGCAATCACATATAAACTAAATTCCAACACTAAAAATCAAATCTTTATTATATGTTCCTAATCTATATTAACAAAATGCGATAACTTTACACTTCCAATTAGGCGATTACCAAGCACTTATCATAGACTCAGTTAAGCTTCGGTTTTCGCTAGTAAATGACTAAAACAACAACATAACCATAGAATTTCTTTTGAATCATAGTAAAAGTGCTCAACTTTATTATATGTTACTAATCTTCCAACATATACTGAATGCTAATATCGAAAATGAATTATTTTAATAAAATGCAATCACTAAGCACTTATCGTATACTTGGTTTTCGCTACAAACACAAATACAACACTAAAAATCAAATCTTTATCACATTGCATTCATCAAAACATCAAATAAACAAAAACCCAATTCACAAAAACAATAAAAATCAAACCTTTAGAATCTTTAAAAGAAAACCCCCAAAAAACCAATCAAGAACATGAATCAATTGATTTTGAATAAATGAATTAGGGGTAAAATTGAAATTGAAAATTAGGGCTAAATTAGATCGAGTAGTGTGAAAATTGTACCTTAATTTAGATTTTGATTGATAATTTACGAACAAGAGAAGATGTTTCGACCCACACGCGACTTTCAATTTAATTTACAATGAAAAAGAGTTGAAATTTTCTTACACAAATGTTTTCTTGTTTTATCAAGTTCTTTTTTATAAAAGAAATTTGTTAAGTTTTGCATTGATTGTGTGTTGTTAGTATAGTAGTGTAAAGTTTAGGAAATATAACACATAGAGTTTTAATTTCTATTTTTTTCATAACTTCAGATTTGGATATTTTGACCGACTAATTTACGAGTTTTCAACCTAGCGTAACACAGCATGTTGTTTGCATGTAGAACGAATTGAATTTGACATCTCTAAAGTCTTTTCTTGTTAGTTCGCCATGAATGGTTATTATGGGTTTTCTTAAGTAAATTATATTGTATGTCCTTGCGGTTTGCATCGAGCGCAGCTATTTACTTATGGTATGTAAAATGTGATTAAGAGTGGATTGAGGCGGTTATGTTGTTTGGTTTCCATTAAGAATGGTAAGGATGTCGAAATAAGAATGAGTATCTAAAGTCGAAATAACACTCATACAAACCTAATGTGTATTCATTGTGTGTGAATAAGTGTGTGAAATAATGAAAAAGAAGATTAACCCTTTTCTTGTGTGTAAACCTCTATATTTATAAGGGGTATCCAGGGTTTTGAGAAGAACCTGTGTGGTTGATCAACGGTTGTGGGCAGGCCACATGTTGATCATCTAATGGGCAGACAAGGATGACAGGTGTCATTCCTTCTTTAAACTGGTGCGGTTCGTACATAACATGTTTATTCCTTATTATGGTTGCGTCTCTCCTACTGTCACGTGTCATGTGTCGTGTCCTAACCGTTGGGTGACAGTTGGGTTATATGTAACAAACCAGAATTTTCCAGATTTATTTTAAATAATATATTATATTTATTAGTTACTAAGTTTCATTTTTGGACTTTTCCGAACTTATTTGAATCGAATACGAGAGGTTATCTCGCAAAACGTGAAAACCGCACACAACGCGTACCGGCTCAACCGTAACTCGATAAACATTTTAATGTGATTTTTATACTATTTTTTGAGATACGAGTCGCGTAAATACTCGTTTTTATTGGAAAATTTATTTTGAACGCAATGGTGTAATTTGCGTGTTCTGAATCGATCATTATTTAGTCTAAATGAACCCCGAACCGCCAAATTACAAAAGTTTACAAAAATGACGAAAAATGGTCCCTGTGGTATTTTTACCCAGCCACCCTCTAACTTTCAAAAATTTGTCACTTTGTTTTTAACACTTTTGGGGTATAAAAAGAAAGTTGTAATAAATTTGCTTCATTTTAACAAACCCTACCCCTAAATCTCTCTCCTCCCTCCTCCTGCTTCGGCCACTACCGCCTCCGGCCACCTTGCGCCGCCATCACATCATGACCATCTTGACCCGACCGCCGCTGTCATCATCAAGGTAAACGAGGAGATCGTGTTTTGCTTTGGGTTTAGATGTAATATCGGGTCACAAGTAAGATTTGTTTGGGTAGTTTTGTTCATGGTTTGTAGTCGTGATTCAGCTCCTCCATCTCACTTCGTCTTTCTATCTTTACTTGTGGGGTTGTGCCGATCCCGTACCGTTGTGCCTGAACTTCTTGGTATCATTGTGCATGTATTCTTGATGCCAGTTGTGACATTTGTGACACTTGTGTTACTTCATTTTAAGGTGAGTTCATGGCCCCTACTTTAATCTTTATACTTATTTTGCAAACTTTGGGGGTGAGAAAACATGCAAAACTTTTATGGAACAAAACCATTATTGAAAACTATTACGTAGAAAGCATAAGCCCTGAATTTCATATTATATGCCCACTTTCATGAACCGTCAGTTCCTACGGGAAGCGCGATTCTTATAAATGGATCTATTAGGGGTGACTCCCCCGTTCGGTTGGCCACTTATGGGTCAATGCGAAATGTATATCATATCGGAATCGAGTGTAACGGGATAAGCACTCGCAATGGGCCCCCTGTTAGTATGACTACATTTTGCATACACTACTGTCGTAGCTTCGGTTGCATGAACTTAGTGTTAGCGTAATGGTCACTCTCTTTTATATGGCATTATATTCGTTGTAATGTGCATATACTTTACGTATGGTCCAACTTTATGCTCAACACTTATGGTCTACTCTACTGCTACTTTTCATGACGTTGTGAGTAAGGAAGTGGTCACAAATACTTTACTTGATATTGTATGAGTACAATAAGTACTTTCGAAAACCTTGTGGTCCACATACTTATTTAGTTGAAGTAAACTTTATTTGCATGACATTGTGGGCGACACAAGGGTCACAAAACCTTATATTGAACTCACATTACTTTTACTCTACATTGTTGTTTATATAAACCTATGAACTCACCAACCTTTGTGTTGACACTTTTAGTATGTGTTTTCAGGTTTAAGGCGATAGCTAACTTTTGGAGGCTTTTGGCATGGCATGGCATGGTCATAGACTACTTTCACATTTGGGACTACTTTAACAAATGGGCCTTGTATTTTCGCACTTGAATTATGTTTTGAGCTAATTCAATCTTTTAATGTAAATTCTCTTTGAAACATGTTAATACAAATAAACCGTAAAAACGTTTATTAATATTTAGCGATCTCTTTGTGTTTTGCTGATAACAAATATAATGTTATCATAAGTAAAATTATAAGGATACATGTTATTTTTGTAAAGCATTTACATATAGTCATTTAATACAAATTGTTGTAATAAATCATTTGTTGTAATAGTTTATTAGGATGGGTAAAAATCACAACCAATGGAGCATATCCATAACCCATGGTATTGACCCATATCCATTTGACTAGATGCATTTCATCTATTAGATATGTAATATATTGGATTTCACAAACACACTAAACCATACAATCAAATAGGCGTATAATGATTTCTAGAGAGAGAAAGTTAGAGGTTTAGGGAACTTTAGTGAGAGAAAGAAAAGTCTTATTATGAGCTCCAACTCTCTACCTTGGGAGGTAGAGAGTATTTATAGTTGTTGGAATCACTCCTAAACTGTATTTCAAGTATTTATATTTCATATGTAATAGGTAGCATTATTATGGCCTTTATGTTTGTTTAAGGTCAAGCTTATGTAGAAGGCCCATAAGCTTGATCCAAGCCCAATAAGGAATAGGGAAGGAGAGGGAGTGTTGCCCTAGCTCCTTGCCTATATAAACTATTGTAAACCCTCATTTGAGGGTTGGTTGTTCAAGTTACTCTTTCACATACATCTACGCCTAACCCTTCCTCATTTATACGTGTGTGTGTGTTTGGTATTTGTTCAATCGCCTTCATCTCTTCTCTTATAAGCTTGTGTTGTAAAACTAGTGACCTAACAAAATGGTATCAATCGCCAAATAGTTGGGTGTACTCGTTTGTTTTGAAGTTTTGGTTTTGAATCTTACGCGTAGAGATAACGCTATCTTTGGTTATCTTAAAACTCGCTTTTACACTTTTAATCCAAGATTCTTGTACTTTCAATGTTTTGAGGTGTTAAAATACTTGTTTTTGGCAAAAGTTTCAAACTTTACGCGTGGATTTACGTTTTAAGCTTGTTTTTGTTCGTGGGTGTCGTTCTCACGCAGAACTGTTTAGTTGTTTTGGTACATCAAAATTCACACTTTGTGTTCTTTTGGTACTATTGAAGCTATTCCATAACAAAAACCGGTTTAGAAACACATTTGGGCGTAATCAAAGTTACGAGTAATCCTACGCGTATCAAAACCCTAATATTACGCGTAAGATTGTTCCTTGGTTTGATCTTCAATTTTCGGTTTAATCCGTGTTTTCTTACTTGGATAAGTCTTAAAATACGTCGACTTTGGATATCTTTTGCACCGTGAAGTGTAAAGATCATTTGGTAAAACCCTAAAATTACGCATAAGCATAAGCTTACGCCAGAAATTCTACGCATAAGATTCACTTTACGCGTAAACTAAGGTCTACGACAAGGTAATCCCACGCATAACTTTCACGCCTAACTTTTGTCTACGCCTAACTTTAGTGCTTTTATCCTACTTACGCGTAAGCTAAAATCTACGTAACTCCTTGTTGTTACGCGTAACTTTTGGTGTTTTACGCATAAGTGCCACTTGGTTCTTGTCTTTTCTACGCCTAAGGATACTTCATCAACAAAGGTTCATTCGACTACAAAGATCCATCTTTACCACACAAGTTTATCATTATGTCTCAACCACCATACTCTAACTATTTCCTCACACTTATAATCATCAACAACAACAACAATTAACTCCACAACATCAACAATGGAATCAACAACAAGCTATTTATCAACAACAATTTAATCAAGAACATACTCCACAACTTGGTGCAATTCCACAACCACAAATGGTTCAACCACAACCAAGCCTTCAAGTTCAACCCTACACAACCGATTTCAATCAACATCCATCACGGACCACTATGAAGGAACCCACTTGGTTTGCTAAGATGTGTGAAGCTTTAAGCGACCAACAATCAATTCATGAAGTCGGATCACTGATAGACCTCCAATGCTCACTCCAGCAACTACGATCAATGGGTGATAAGGTTCTTTAGGTTCGTGATCCAAGAAGCCACATGGAAAGTTCTTAAAGAAGTTTATCTTGGAAGGTCCATTTGAGATGCCTCATCGTCATCGCATCAGGAGATCCAAACTGCTCCACCAAGAGATGAACAAACCAACATTGCTACGGTTGCGATCTTAATGCTATAGAACTTCTACACTATGAAGCGGATGAACTTGCAATGGAATACATCCTCTTAGGATTACCAAACCCAATTCTTCGTAGTGTTGATGCTCAAAAGATCGCACAAAAATGTGGGATCATATTCGCCTTCTTATGGAAGGATCAGACTCAATCGGAGGATTTGGAATCCAAAATTTACTTGGCTTATGAACACTTCTTGATTGAACACGAGAGACACTAGAGTCCTATCATCATCGATTTTCGATATCATCAATGATTTGGATAAACACAACATCATTATGCCAAGAATTGCGATGAATACTAAGTTCCCGAGTAGTCTTGGTCCGAATGGGAGAAGTATGTCATTTTCTCCGCTGCGAAGAATATGCATCATTCTACTTATGGATTGTTGTACGATTACTTGAAGCCTCATGAAAAGGAAGTTGATCGGGAAAGGATTCTCCGAGTTCAAATTGCTAAACAATACAACCGGATAATCAACAACTTGCCTTGTATGCTCAATGAATTATCCTCTCAAACAAAGAACTCAACCAATCGCTTCAAACCCACCTTCACAAATACAACCTCAACAAAATCAATTGGTTCCATACAAAGAACAATGCTCAATCATATGTCGTTGAAGCGACTAAGGAAACAGATCCGTTCAAGCATTGCAACAAGGATTTGTGATGATTGCTAATGCTTTTGGCGTTACACCAACAAATCCAACAATCGATTCGCTCCTCATCTAACACACGGACTCGTTGTTGTGAACAATGGACGTGTTGAAGTTCAAAATCGTGATTATGGTCGTCGGATGGGCGGTGGTCAAGGGTTTAATGTTGTGGGTAGGAATAACAACGAGCTCAAGTGGTGGAACAGGAAATGCTCGAATCGGTTAAATGGTCTTAGATGCTACAACCGCAATGAAAAGGGACACTGGCTAATGCATGCCCAAAGCCAAGGACTAGGGCAAGTGCTTATTTCAAAGAGGCCTTACTCGCTCTTAAGGATGAAGTGGTGGATCTCTTACGGATAAAGAACGAGCTTCATGGCGATGCGCACTCGATGATGATATGGAGGACTTGCAGCGAATGCGTTGTTATGTTGATGGCTAATATGCATGAGCCGCATATGAGTGATACAGCCCAGAGTGACACCGATGGCTTGTCTCGTGTATCCGAACAAACCATCATCATATCTCGAACTAATATCTCGCCAATATCTCGAATCCCAAGACGGATCGATCGCTCAAAATGAGTCTTCTACATCTTCTTCGATGATTTTCAAGTTAACCTCAGTAGTTACATTTGACGATCAAGATGACCTTATGGTCTCCTTTGATAATCAAATTGACTCGTGGTCGCATTTCGAGGATCTAAAGAATGATCATGTTGAGACTCACGTTGAACAAGATGATCTGTTGCCTCATCCGGATTTTGCTCGGTTAATTCAAGACCATAAAATCAAAATGGAGGAATGCTATGCATTAAATCAATCCTTAAAAAGTAAAATGCACTGTTAACCAAGGATTTTGAATGTTTACAAATGCAACTCAACTTTTCAAAACTCAAGAAAACAGTGAAAAGGTTTTGAAGCCGCTTTACAAAATCTCATCAAACGAAAAATATTTAGAGAGACAGATCGTGATCTAGCCGCCTCGAAGAATGCTTTGTTGTCTCGAATTAGAACAATGAAACATGAACATAAAAAGCAACTTAACGCCTCACCTTGGAAAATCAAAAAGCTAAGGTCGAAAAATTAAATTGTCAAAACAGTTCTCCGCATACAAAAAGCATTCAACGAATCGGTAGATGACCTTCTTGCGAAATTCTCGGTTTGCAAAACAAAATTAAAGAGTTTAAAACGGTTGTTTACAAACATGGTGAATCAAGAACAACTATTGAAAAGTTCACCTTAAAACCCAATCCAAATGGATATGGAAAAATCTAGTGATTACAAACCAAAGCTTTCACTAAAAACATTCAAACCAACTCCCAAGTTTCCAAAGGTAATACAAAATTGATAATCTGTCATGAGTGTTGTTGAATACCATCGTCAAGAGGAATTAGATGCGTAAGAGGCGAGTCGATCTAAATTAAAAACGTTGTTTACAACAAACCTTTTAATTATAAAACGCGGTCACTTTCGTCACACCAACGGATTCTTCTAACACACCAAGGGTTATTATCAAAACACCGAGTCTTCTATTGTTAATCCCAAAAAGTCTTTGCACAAACTTATGGTCTTTTACCTTCCATTAGCGAAGTAAACTCACAACCGAAAATCGAAAAATTCTTCGATATTTTGACATTTTCATGGTCGACCTCAAAATTTTACAACATGAGATAGAATATCGATCCGAAATCAAAGTTGAACATTTTCAATCGCCTCGCGCGAGAACAAAGAGACATTTTTCGGAAAAATCTTTTACCTAATGTTAAAACTTGAAAAGTTGTGCAATTGCTCGAAAAGGATTTTCATAAGGAACTTGGGGTAATGAAAACGCCGAGAAAACGAAACATCTATTACTAACACAAAACGCAAAAGAAACTATTGAGAAAAGATGTTGATCGACTCTTGGAAGATGTTATCTCGTCGATATCCATAATGTTGTGTTACTTCATGCCTTGCCATTTGCATCCGATCATATCTCTGCGATATTGTTGAAACTGTTGTAATCATGAGAACACCGATAATGTGCTTCGGATCGAGTCTTTAAAAGTCGAAAATAAACGATTACACACGGAATTAACAATGCAAAACGTCGTCTTCATTGGTGTGAAAAGATATTCACAACCATCAACTCGGTTTTCAAAAGAAAATCGCTCAATTGAGTGCAAAATCTTCGATCATAAAATTGAGCAACTGGATGATCAAAACGTGTCTTTGAAAAGTCAAATCTCAACATATGAACAAGAACTTTTAAAAGTTAAACAGAATATGGTGTCATATTTGATTTACTCAAAAGACTCGACTTGAAGCATCTAATGAACTTGATCACTATCTTGCTCACACTAGAGATGTCATGAATTTTCTTTGGTAATATTCGCTCGAAAATCAAGATCCGATTCACACCATCTCTAAGTTACGGAAATGTTAGGAAAGTATGAACAACTCCCCCCATCGTGATTAAGAGATTAGCACCAGTCACACTTAGTAATCGTGAACCAAGAATTCCCACCGCCAAATCACAAGTTGCTAATGTGTTTCCTCATCGAAACAGAATAGTTGCATCTTTTCCAAACGTCCGCACTTCACGACCTAGAGCACTCAAACGAAGAATAGGAAGTTGCGACCTAAGAAAAGATCAATAAGGAATGCTAAAGTAGAAGAACACCCTAGGAATCAATAAAACTCATGTTACTCCCACTATAGATGTTGCGTCGGCAAATGTAATAGAAATAGTGATGTAACGAATGCTAAACCGTTAAGTACCTTTGATATTCGACCGATGCACCTTGTGATATTTGTCAAAAGAGTATGAATTCGAGTGTCATGACAAATGTGTTGCTAAAGCTATAATCTCTAGATTACGGAATCCTAAGAATCGGAATACCTCTAGGCCCACTAATCATTCTAAGTCCGTGCTTGGTAAACCACCTTCTTTAGATTCTAAGGCAACCATTGCTATCACAAGAGCTACCGCTTCACCTCCTAAGAATGTAGTATCACCTAGTGCTTTCACTAAGACTAAAGCAAAGAGTAGTTACTGAGATGGCGAAATGGATATATAACACACTAGATTTAAGTGGATGCCTAAAATTCTCAATGTGTGTATGTCTAATATACTCGCTTCGAACCTCTAACATTTCGGGTTCCACATCTACTTCTATTCCATCCGTGTCAAATGTGTGTAATGCGGTGATCTGATCATTCTCTCGGATTGTTGATAGCGGATGTTCTCGACACATGACATGCAACCTTAAACTGTTATCAAACTTTATTGCAAAGTTCATTGGCACCGCCGATTCGGAACGATCACTTCGCAGACCATCATGGGCTACGGAGATTATGTTAATGGGAACATCGAATCGCAGGGTTTACTATGTGGAAGGCCTCGGTCACAACTGCTTTCGATGAGGTCAATTTTGTGATGGAGATTTGGAGGTTGCTTTCGGGAGAAAACTTGTTTCATTCGTGATCTACAAGGAAACGACCTTATGTCCGGCTCGCGTAATTCTAGTCTCTACACTATCTCTATGCAAGACATGGTTGCTTCCTCTCCCATTTGCTTACTTTCAAAGGCAACATCTACAAAATCTCGGCTATGGCACCGCTGCTTTCACATCTAAACTTTCAAACCATCACCAACCTTGCTCGACACAAACTAGTCAAGGACTCCCACGATTCCTAGATTCAAAAGATCACCTTTGCTCAAGATGTGAACAAGGGAAAAGCACTCGTGCTCATTTTCCTTCAAAGGTGGAACATGCTCTCAAAGATGTACTTCATCTTCTTCACATGGATTTGTGTGGCCCGATGCGTGTGCAAACGATCAACGCAAACGCTACATCTTAGTAATTGTTGATGATTACTCACGATGGACTTGGGTCTATTTTCTTCGTAGCAAAGACCAAGCTCCACAAATGATCATCACCTTTCTCACAAAGATACGTGTTCACTCCGCAACACCGCCGGATTATTCTGACGCACAAAGGAACCGAATTTGTTAACAAAACCCTTCGTGAATTTTATGAGAAAGTGGGAATTCAAAGATCAAACATCTATTGCACGGACACCGAACAAAACGGAGTTGTTGAAAGACTAAACCGAACGTTAGTGGAAGTCGCAAGAACAATGTTAATCAATGCTAAACTTCCAGACACTTATGGGCGTGTCGATTCATCGCATGCTATACTCAAACCGTTCTATGATCACAAACGCCACAACAAAACTCCATTCGAGCTTGTCCACAACTACAAACCGAACCTCAAACACTTTCATGTATTTGGATCCCTTTGCTATCCGAATAATGATCGTGATGATTTTGGAAAGCTCAAAGCTAAAGTCGATATTGAGTCTTTATTGGATCTCGTGACAATTCTAAAGGTTTCGAACTGGAATCGTCGAGCTAAGGAGGTAATGGAAACGATTCATGCTCATTTCGATGAACTCACTAAACGGCTTCGAGTATAATGACTTAGAACCCGGTCACAACCGCTTAAACTTCCTCAACCCCATCATCACCGAAGAAAGCCCTCAACTAACTCACAACAAATGGAAAGGTTATTTGCTCCTCCTGCTCGTGACGATATTGATGAACGTGCTCTCGTGTATCCATTGTTTCACCGCACAACCCGATAATATTCCTATACCGATACACTGCTACAACAACTATCGTTGAAGATGCACCTACACCAATTGACTCCAACACAACATTGAACACACCGCTTCCAACAATGATGAACCACCGATGATATTCGAATGAAGTACCCCACCGCAGATTTTGATCCAAATGCGTTCTTCAACCCGTTTGCTAATGAGATCGCCGCACGGATGTTGCGGAATCTTCAACAAACCATTTGAATCCTCGAATCGCACAATGTATACCAACATCAACCTCTACACATAGATGGACAAAGACCATCCTCTCGGCTAACATTATTGGCAACCCGAATCAACCAATCGTTACGAGACAACGTCTTCACTCAGACGGTGAACATTGCATTTATGCACTCACCGTCCGCTAATCGAACCTAAAAACATTAAAGACGCAATGACAAAAGACAACTGGATTGAATCCATGCAAGAAGAACTCAACCAATTCAAACGTCTTGAAGTATGGGAACGGTTGAAAGACCAATGAGTCTACGTCATTGGTTTAAAATGGATTTGGAAAACAAATTGGATGTCAAGGAATGTTATCCAAACAAGTCACGACTAGTTGCTAAGGGTTATCGTCGAAGAAGGAATAGACTTTGAAGAATCTTTTGCTCCGTGAGCTCGCCTTGAGGTCGTTCGGATATTTCTCGCGTCATGACTCATATGAACACGACGGTCATCGATGGATGTCAAAACGGCGTTTCTCAATGGGCAACTTAAAGAAACGGTTTATGTCACCAACCGACGGATTCGTTGATCCCGAGTTCCCGAACCATGTCTACAAACCGAACAAAGCTCTTTATGGTCTCAAACAAGCCCCTGCATGGTACGATAAGCTATCATCCTTCCTCATTGCCAATAATTTCACCAAAGGCTCGGTTGACCCAACTCTTTTATACAATATCACGGGCACATATCTTAATTGTTCAAATTTACGTGGATGACATCATTTTGGGTCAACACATAAAAGTTTTCAATCGCTTTTGCAAAACTAATGAAGAAAATTTTGAAATGTCCATGATGGGTGAACTTACATTCTTTCTAGGATTGCAAGTTCATCAATCACCCCGTGGTATTTTCTTGAGTCACCCAAATATGCCCTTGAACTCTTAAACAAATTTGGAATGAAAACACGTGATACTTATGCCACACCAATGACTCATACCAAGAAGCTAGATGTCGATTTACATGGGAAATTAGTTGACCCCACCAAATACCAAGTATTATTGGGTCCCTCATGTATCTAACAACTAGCGACTGATATCGTCTTTGCCGCTTATCTATGCTCCCGCTATCGCCGCGACCAATCGAAACCCACCTCTCGAGGCTAAAAGAATCCTCCGATACATCAAGGGAACCATTAATTTGGGATCCGTATCCGAAGGATTCGGTTTTGAACTAATCGCTTTTGAGATGTCGATCACGCAGGATGCCTAGACACGGAAAAGTACTTCAGAGCACTACAATTTCGGTGATAAACCGTGTCTTGGCAATCTAAGAAGCAGGATTGTACATCATCGTCATCAATCGAAGCGAATATGTAGCCATGTCCGCGTGTTGTGCTCAAGTCATCCGGATGAGAACACAACTCAAAGACTATGGTTACGATTTGATGAATCCCGATGTATTGCGACAATCGGAGTGCCATTGCAATCTCGCAACTCGATTCAAAGACTCAAATCAAAGCACATCGACGACGCTTATCATTTCATCAAGGACCACGTGAAAGTGGTACCGTTGAATTATACTTTGTGGGTATCGAATACCAATGGCGATCGCGCCACCAAAGCCTTGCCTCCCGCTAGGTTTAATGAGTTGGTCCACCGAATTGGTATGAGGTGTTTGACTCAAGAGGAATTGGATGACCTCTTAAAACAGTCTTAAAACCCGTCAACCACCAAAACATCTTTTGTAAATAAATTTTCAAAAAAAAAAAATACAAAAATATAAAATCCGATAAAACAACAAAATATTCTTCTAATCTATATTTCTTTCAACATGGCAAGTACATTTCTTCCATCATCACTTCAATCTTTCAAAATTCAAGATTTTTCCGATCAAGTGTTGAGGGAGAAAATTAACTCTTAACTGCTTTCAAACATCCGTGTACTTGCATGTTATCATATCTCGGTTGATTCTTTTACAAATGGTGGTACATTTCTGGTTCAAAGACACTCCTCGACTTTAATTAATAAC
>CM040242.1:96656793-96699195 GCA_022545495.1 Chrysanthemum lavandulifolium | reverse complement strand
TCATGTGATGCTAAATCACATATTCCACACCGCCATGAGGGTAATTTCTTTTGCAATGATAACACGCCTATTAAAGAATGTTGTTAATCATTTAGTAACCTAGCTTACAATGGTAAAAAGGATAGACCGAGCAATATAATGTGTCTATAATCCGAACTTAAGCAAAGCAAAGCAAGTTTACAGAAGGAGAAACTATACATGTTGAGGACATTTAATTTTTTCCTGTAATTTTAATGAGCCAAAACGGTCATTTGCGCATCTTGAATGATAAGCCACACTACAATCCTGCATAGAACAACGCACCTCATCTCCCGGGTAGATTACATTCTCACATACACGACACTCTGCCTGCAATGTTTTACACTAATCAATATTATTCATTGAATGCGTATGAATAAAAAACATATACAAAGTAACATTATACTTTAACATCAACCCCTAATCGTAGTAACTCCACTATACCACATCATCAAAGATGTATAACGTCAATTCATAATCTAAGATGACTGGTCCACGACCTATACGTACACACACCATTAGCTTCATATTGGTTAAACTCATTATCCACAATTAGTAGACAGAGTGACTACAAATCTGAAAGAAAACATCACCTTTTATTAAGGGAATTTCTTGAACACACTATTCCATAATTGCATTTGCATTGTCACTCACTGATTTGTAATTAATACAGCAGGTGGTTGTATCACCTAATAGCAGCGCATGCACACCGACAACGGATGTCATTATCAATGAAAGTTGACACCTGACATCAATGCATAGGCAGTCATACCTGCTGCTGCTAAATGTGATGAGGACGTTGAATCGCAGTATGACATTGAGTAGCACGCATACATGCAGGCTCATCACCTCCTGAATGTAAAATAAATTACATTTAACTGTCGCGGACCGATATGAACATACTGAAAGCGAAACTAATTATGAATACGTGCACCATAACTTACTGGGACATCCAACATCATCTTTTCCACTAATCCCTCCTTCGATGGAGATAACTTTTGAGCTGCAAATGTATGAATAAGATGTTCATGTAAGATAGAAATGTTGGAAAGACTTAATGTACTCATCTATCATAAATCACTATGTTCAAAGGCTGCAACGTTCCTTCTACTATAAAATTTATTATATATGTTTACATACAACATTATGGCCTTTGCTCTGTGTTGCTATTTTGTGATCCCCATGTTAATTAGTTATGTAAGTAGTACTAAAAAGTTACCGTAATCTTTAAAATGTGCCATATGTCGTCGTATGCCTTCTTACTAAACCTTTGATATAAGAACAAGGAACAGCTTTAGACACTATTACTATCGTCTTATCACGGATGAACAAGTTGTTGAGACACGGATCATTTATTGGACGACGACTCTGTTGTTAAAAAGATTGGGCTAGAGAGGATGCGAAAAGGATCCGCAATTTCGAACAAATCTAATCACCCGATCTAAATTAACCTCAACTCAAGAACACATGTCAAAATGATGCGAGACTCTAGGTCGTGTCACCATGGATGGAAGGTTATCAAAAGGCGAGATAGGTTTAGAATTAGATGCAATAAATATTGTATTATGGGATTATGTTTGGTAAAAGGAGTTGCTAATCGATGATGCGCGAGTTATCTTGGTTGTGAAAAGTAATTTTTTGAGCCGGGTCCGTGATTGTGATTATAAAGGTACCGATGAATTAGATTTATCGAGTTTTTTATAAATATATTTATCGGTGTGTGCTAGAGCCAAGTAAGCGTGTGACTCACGTATGATAAGGGTGAAGATGAAAAGTAAGCTTGGTACAACTCAACGTTGTCCCCGAAAAATCGTGCTCAATGGAAGTAGTGAGAATGATAGTTGGTCCGATATAATCAGCGAGAAGATTGGTCATCGCTGGGTATATCATAGGTTCCAAGTCGAGTTAATAATGGTTGTAAGAATCCGAGTTAAGCGGCCAAGCGTGGTGAGCCCATAACCTAAAAACTCGAATCTAAAGGTTAACTTGAAACGATGGACTCGTGAAGATTTGGCCAAGGTCGTTATTATTTAATGGGTATAGGTCGATGAAAAATGAGTCAATGACTCGGGGAGTGATAAGGATGGTATCGAGAGAGATAAAAGTTGAAAGTGTGATCGAAAATCGCTTAACTTCAAAGTGGGTTAATGAGGCTTTCGGGTTGAGTTTTGTTGCAACATCGTGGAAAATTAATGGGTCTTTCGACCGAGGTGATCAATTGTGTCTCAAACTAAGTGGGTGAATATCGCTTATAATGAACGTAACTCACCGTTAAACACCTATCATGGAAACAAGACACCGAATGTTGAGTCTCTCCCTCACAAAGAAGCCAAATACTATATCTCCAACTCGAACACCACCGCCAACAACTCCGACCTTAGCACCACCACCAACAAATCTACCATCTCTTGTGACACCAACACCAACTCCATCACCGGTGTTTCATCTCCAACCACCGCACCTATACCATCCACACAAGCTCCTTCACCGGTGTGTTAAATCTCCAACCATCGCACCTATACCATCCACACAAACTCTTCCACCGGTGTTTAATCTCCAACCATCACACCTATACCATCCAACAAGCTTCATCACTGGTGTTCCATCTCCTACCGCCGCACCTACACCATCCACACAAGCTCAATCTCACTACCACCCACCATTCCCAATGTACCAACATCTCTTATTTCACCTATTGTCTCTCCACCACCCGCCAACCCACCCACTTTACCTTCATCACTCCACCATTTGGCCCCTAGAACCGGTCAATACACCCACCATCATTCCACCAACACTACCACCGTGATTTCCACCCACTAACACTGGTCCACCTGCTATGCCACCACGAAACATTGGTCCATCGCTCATCAAGCCACCAAACACAACAAAAGACATTAAAGGTAATATCATTCGGTCATAAATAACCAAAGAATCTAGATTCCAAGAATTATACTACGTAACTAATAGTCTATAATGATGTTGTTGCAGGTTGTTTTTCATCTTTGTGGCTTAAGGTGTGAGTTGCATTCAAATCAAGATAGGTGACACAGAGTATGTATGGTATCTTGTAACTAATGCAATTGTGTAACACCGGATACTTTGGTAACCACGATGTTAGCGGTACATGCTACATCGATATGAAGACTCCATGCGGGTAATCCATGTGCCGCGAAGACCAATTTTATTAGTTTCCACTAAAGGATATTAGTGAAATATTTGATTGTTTAAAATTATTTGGTCTTGTCTTTTGATATCGAGTTGATGTTGTTTGCTAAATTAGATTAAATGTTAATTATTAGTGTCCGTCTATTATATTTTATTATTATTATTTTAAATTTATATATAATGTATAATTTCAATGGCCCATCTATGCTTCCTTTTATTTCCGATTAGGCAATTTTAGTAAATATGAGAGATAAGCTCAGTACTCCATTTTTCATTTAAATTAACGGTGCCAATATGTATAGTTCTTTTGATATAAATTGAAATGGGTCGGGTTGCGTTGACTGAAGACATTCTTTCCAAATGCATTAATAGTGCTTTGAGTTTTTTTCAAATAAAATGATCTAAGAAGTTTTTATCCCTTAATAGTATACATCAGGCAACTTTTGACATGTTTGACCGGTTACCTTTAAACGTGTTAGTCATAACAGTAATTGGCCATTCTGAGCGCATGCTCGGTGTAAACACACAAAACAACGGAAAGGATCTATAACTCTTGACATTTGAGCAATACAATTTGCGCAATACCAAGGATGGTCTTAAGCCCTTCTAATAATAAGATGCCGTTTAAATTAAATCTTAGACAATTCCCAATTGCATTGTGTTTTGCAATGACTATTAACAAAAGTCAATGACAAACATTAACACAAGTATGATTATTTCTACAACGGCCGGTTTTTTCTCACGGGCAACTGTACGTAGTTGTATCAAGGGTAAAAAGCATAAAAGGATTAAAGATTTTATGTTGTGGTGAAGACGGGAAATACGCAAAATCAACAACTAATGTTTTCTACAAAGAAGCTTTGTTTAGAATTTAAGTTAATTGTTCTATCACTTTAATACATTTTCATTATCTACAACTTTACAAATATGCATATAATTCAGAATGTTGTAAAAATTATATATGATGTCTTATTAACCATCCATTCAAACCTTACAATTATTTATAATCATTTTTATAAAAATTAAAAAAAAAAAAAAAAAATAGAGGCAAGAAGATTCGTGACATATTGTCTGAATCTCTTAGACCACACATCAACGATAATTACGATGGGCGGGCATGACTGTAATCGTAAAGAATGAGTGCAACTAAGGTGGAACTTTTCGACCTTGATGTGTGGGTCTTGAGAGGCAAGAAGATTCGTGACATATTGTCTGAATCTCTTATACCACACATTAACGATAATTACGATGGGCGGGCATGACTTATAAATATTGTTGGAATATTTTTCTATTGCGAAAGAAGGTAGTAAAATTACATTTTAAAACATATTCCGTAGGTAATAATCAAATGAACATTAATATGAATTTGAGCAATTCAATATTATTTAATTACTAAAATTACATTTTAAAACATAGGTGGTTTTAAAGGAGCACTTGACTTATGAATAACGTTGAAAAAATAAGTTAACGATAAATATGCCATAAACATACCAAATTTTTGTTGAATACATTAAGAACGAAAAGAAATAAACGGTTATCGAATATGAGAGAAAAAAAAAAGTTTCAAAGTGGTTCGTAAGAACAAAGTATCAAAGCATAGCCCGCCCGATGGGTGAGCAAGCCTTATGAATATCGTTTAAAAGCTTAAGTTAAAGAAATAAAATATAGGAGGGTGTCTATGTAAGCATAGAAAAGGTGGCTAAAATCTTGTGGCTATAAGTTGTAATCTATCACAAATGGTTAGGACATGAGCTAAACAACTATGCTTTTGTGGTGAGTGTTAGGGCTCTGCTTTGATGGTTTAGTAATACAGCAAAAGACATTGTCACTAAGGTGTAAAGTACAGAAATTGGATGGCAGAATGTTGATTTCATTTGCAGGTCTATATATATAAAACCATTGACACAATTTATAGCACAATCGGGTTGCAATATATGCGACTCCTTTTTGTTCATCTTTTGTATAATGCACTTATGTATGCTACCAATTGCAAACATTTATTACATGCCTGTTATATGGTCAGAGTACTTATATTTACTGCTGCAATTTTTTTAGTTACTTACACGCTGTGTATCTGCTGCGTTTCTGAAATCTCTGGATTTGGGTAGTAATATGTCGCCGGCGTGCTCGAAATTTGTTGGCTTGTGTTAAGTCAGATGTATGCTAAAAATAAATATACAGCAAAGGTATTAATGAAAGCTATAACTCAATCATGTTACCTTCGTAAGTTTTCACCAAACATGAACTCACGGCTATCACCACTGGCTTCTATGTGTTTGAGTATCCTTCTATGTTAAAAGTTCTTGACATTACATTCCAAATAGTAAATCTTACAATGTCCACAGTGCAAAAAGGTATATTTTTTTTATTATCCATTATTATGAGGTAGGATACTTACAATTATTCATATGAAACTGACTCAAGATTTTGGATGGTGATATCTCTCCAAACGACTTTCTTTTTGGTTTTGCCACCAGCATCCCGTAGCTCACTAATACGGTGGACGCACCCAACGTAATATTATTGTTATGAAAAAACAATAATATAAAAAAACGAATGGAATATTATTAGAAAATATTATTGTTATGGTAAACTATAAAATCTAATTATTAAGTTAAAAAAAATAAATTAAATAGTGTTTGCGGGTCAACCAACCCATATTAACAAATTGACCTACTTAGAAGTTGTTTTTTGACCACAAAACGGGTCAAACAGACAAAACGTATCTAAAAGCGAAACTGGTTGAATCATATTTGACACACTAACTGTTATAGTTAAAATTTACAACTTTTAGGCAAAAACTATTTTGGGCCAAACAAACCCGATCCACAAACCTGTTGAGAAAAAACTTGACATATTCTAAAAATCAAAGAAAGTGTTGCATCACATTTAACAGAATATCACAATTGATATAAACATCAAAATCAAAATCAAGTGTTGCATCATTTTTAACAGAATATCACAAGTGATACCAGATACAAAAGAACTGTATGAATCAAATAAATCCTCATAAAAATCATTCAAAACTATTGAGCATAAGTTTTTTTTTTTAAATATTGAAAAGCTATGAATTATAAGTGATACATCAAACAAAAGAAATTAAAAAAAAAATATAATCAGACTTTGACTGCAGCAGATTCACCTTCAACGGAGCCGCCTCCAAGAACACCACAGGGATTGAACTGTACATTTTTAAAACTTTTTTCAATAGAAATGTAAGAAATTACCTACATTGTAATTTAGGTATAATTTCCCCTATAAGAATTTTGTTACAATATCATTTTGTTACACCAAATTTGCACATCAAGAATTTACCTTGGGGTGTATCACGTTTAAAATCACAAATCCAACACACGCAGTGTCTTTTAAGTTGATCATGTTCGTAACAAACATATACATGTGACCTAACATTAAACAAAAGGAACAAACATGTGATTATATTGATTAGGATGCCATTTGCTCCTATTTGTACTTTTCTAATCAAGATTAAAGAAGATATACCTTTGATAACACTATATTAACATACGGTAGTGAGTAGTGTATATGTATAAGCACCATTGCTTATTACATCAACTAATATTCCATTATCTTTAGATATTTTATTTAAAAACGCGTTTTATATTGTAAACTTGTAACTATACTTGACTTATATCAGTTATTTATATTAGCATAACGTGCGATCGATCTAACATCACATATGATTCTGGCTTAAAATTCTATATATGGTTGGCTTTTAACAAAGAGGTCTACAAGAATTGCAGGAAGTAATTTGGTATGTTTGGTAAAACTAACTGTAAATTGTTAGCTGTATGATAACTGGTAGATGAGAATAATAGCTACAAGTTGTTGGTTTTTGTTTTATATTGTTGTCTGGTAAGGTAGCTATAACTTTATAACTATATTTGTAAAGCTTAAAATGACCTAAAAGTACATTTGCATAGGGTGAAAAAAAGAAAAGAAAACCCATTAATCATTGGTAACATGTGTTCCATATTGAAGAATGAGTCATTAAATGTTTATGTCATTGCAACGAACATCATGAGTTCATATAATCGATTGTAATTTAGATGATGATGGAATTATTTAGGGTTTTTTATCAGACAGGTTACCCAACTTTCCCACTTTGTTCGCTTAAGTTACCCAACTATTTTTTTTGTTCAAACAGGTTATTGGACTACACGGGGTTGACATTCAGGGTTACTGGACTTCAAAGTGTGTTTCAATCAGGTTACTGTGGACGAAAATACCCCTCTTTTCATTTTTGTTAAGTACATAAATGGTCCCTGTGGTTTGCCCGATGTTACGAATTCAGTCAAATTTTCGTTTTTTGTTACGTTTTCGTAAGTTTTCATAAGTTTTCGTCCGTTTGTATACATTTTCTTACGTTTTTATCCGTTTTTATACGTTTTTATCCGTTTTTATACAGTTTTATCCGTTTATATACGTTTTCAATTACCAAATCCCAAGTAATGGCCGAAACGTATCAATGATCAATAAATCAATTAGGGAAAATCATTTATAAAATAAAGCAACACACTCTCTTCTAAACCATTATGGGCTTCGATCCATTATATGACTAAATGCACCCTAACCTTTATGGGCTTCGACCCATTACTTGACCGAGAGCACACAAAAATGACCCTATATGGGTCGTGGTGGTTGAACCGTAACAACAAACAACAACCATTCAAAAGCAACATACAACACACCCTAGTGGTGTTTCTCACGGATAGATTTCACACGCAACACAAATACACTAGAATGGGGGGTTGAATAGTTTTGCCAATTAAAATTTCCTTTTAATTAATTAGATCGACTTATGTCAATCTATTTAGATGTGCGTGTTGGATGTTGATAAACAATCATATAGAAGTATGTAATGAAAAGATAAGAGTAAGAAGCACAAAACCACAACGCGAGTATTTATAGTGGTTCGGCTACAAGGACACCTTCCTTGCCCTACTCCATTCCCCGAGTCACCTACTCGAGAGTTCGTAATCACTACACGACACCAACTCCTTAAGGCGGAGAAGCCTTCACAACGTAGCCTACTCTTTTTCCGGTACTAGGCTAACCACTGGGTTCTTTCACACCAAGGTGAACCACACCTATCAAATATCAAATTATTAGAGGGATTAGCTTGCATGAATGAGGGTGACACTTCAAAAAAGATAGAAAAATGTGAAATTGGAACAATTAAAATATACAAAGTTCTTTGTAACAACATAGTATACGGAATAAAGCTATTACCATCATTATCACACCAAAAAACTTTCAATCCCTTCCCGCTCACGATTAAAAGTTACAAAGTTATTCATAAGAAGATATCATATTGTTAAATTTAAACAGCATTGGATATTAGATTACAGTTTGAAATTGATGTGTTTTAGAATTTATTGCTGCCTTGAAAAAACCAAATCATAAGCCTCTTGAATGCATCTGTTAAGCTTTAGATGATCTATGACCCTTTATGGTTTCCTATCACCATCCTCAAGACGTCAATGCAGCCAATTTTAATTGCTACCTATCTCTAAAAGACTTATTTGCAATGGAAGTTAAAGGAAAACAAAAAATATGGACTAACTCATAGCGCCGCAAACAAGTAAAGTCATCATATCGCCAGTGAAGGGACATTTTGCCGAGTTAACACCGAGGCTTCAAGGTCACTTTCAAGATCCATACCCATAGCCTCAACAACTTCTACGCACTATGCTTTATGGAATCTGGTTTGAATGAGTCATTTTTTCCCCGCATACCTAATTAAAAAGGTTAAAACATGTGAGTCCAGTTGAGATAAAAATGTTTAAACATTGAATGAAATAAAACCCAATATGTTACCTTACGTGTATATGTTCGCCTTAATCATTTGTTTGATCGGACAGACTATAGATTTGTTTTAGAAACAAAAGAGAAAAAAAGGTGATTTGCCAATAACTAATTACTTAGCATAAATATGATCAAACCTGCAAAACCGGAATATACACAGGTATCCAAAAGTGTCATGTTCTCAAGTTGTTTGTCTGCTCCTAATCGAAGCACATACGTGAAATTCACGGGTGTTTTAAATGAAGAAAATATAGATGATGTTGATATTGACGTAGTAAGAAAGGAGAACGAACCCATAAACAAAGGTTGGTGCATACAGTAAATGATTTGAAATGAAACAATGGATAGTCTTTAAACATGTCGATGGTCATTAAAAGCATAACTTGGAGCAACAATTAAGTCTTTGAACACCTTATTCTTCAAATTACCTTAAATGTCTAATCCGGAGAGCCATTTTCTAAGGAGTGCGGACATACATTGTAATGTAAAAGTATTATCGCAACTCCGATATTTACCCACCAGCAGCCGAAAGTCCCATGAACCTTTGAAAGTAGTGATAAAATCACTTGATTTTCTAATCTCGTACTATCTAAATTTGTATTTGATGTGATATAGTCAAGGTTCAAAGGCTTGACACAAAAGAGGGATAATTCAAATATATTTGAAAATCAATGAACAGTTAAGATACCTGGATTAAAAGCCTATGTCTAATCGTACTTGCAATCCAAAATGAAGCAGTCATATTGTTAATCTTCTTCATCAGGTTCCTCCAAAAGCGTAAACAACCTGGAAAACACTTATAAAATTAATTTTAATTTTAGATATTTCAGCATATAAATACTTTCTAGAAGATGTCTTATCTTTGTAGACAACAAAAATCACTCTCTAGACCTTCTAATCGACAATGAACTCCGAACCTCCGAATACCACCTTTAAGAATAATCTTTCTTAAACATTGATAATCACAAATGGTTCCGAGAAATCTCAAGGTTAAATACATATATAAGTTTTTCAATTTCATCTCTTTGACTCGCACAACTCATACACCTCTTTAACACAATCAGAATAGCTAAAGTAATGTTAGAAAATTTAACTTTAGCCATATGGATTTGGCCAGCCAACACTTTTTAGTCTTTTTATCCATTTTATAATTAACATACTGAGCTTACATTACAAAGCCTTTGGCTGTGCTTGAATAGATATGTAACTGATGTAATTGGAGTAGTATTACATGAGCCAAAAAAAGCATATCCAATAGATATAATACGATGTACAATCTCATGTCTAATATTCGGCCAATTAGCCCCTAAAATAAGGTTATGAAAACACCCCTTTAGAATTGCGTATCGCAAGTGCTAGTAGACTTAAAGATAATATAAACGCATAAATAAACCATCCAAACACCCCATAATATTAGCAATATAAACTATGATAGAGTTGTAAGATGGCAAGTAGTGGTATAGTCGATTAAGTGACTCAAGATATAATATATCATTGGCCCCCTGCTTCAGTTCGGCTTTCTTTTACAATTATTTGAAGCTATATCTAAGTTTAAGTAGAAAATAGTGGTAAAGAGGTTTTATACGACATATGTGATTTAACATATCTGCCCATGGCACCAAGGCAACCCTTCCATCCAATGTTGACTGAAACTATTTATTTTCCTAAATAAAAACAATTAGCATTTAGATAATCAGGTTGGTAATATTAACAGATGGAGGTATTAATATCGTAGTTGCTCAACAAATTGAGATGAACCATGGAGTCTGTTTAGGCTTTAAATTTGGATGAAGAAATTAAAATAACTCTTGCTCAACATCTTTTGAAAACAGAGAAAATGCATGTTATATATCGATTTTGAGAGTTTTCATGAAGTAGGCATATGTATTATACACTCATGTAGTTATTGCACAGAAGGTTACCATTAGTTGGCTCTTTAACATCATCAGTAAAACTAATATTGTAGTCACTCGAGCATCTCAAACCATTTTTCCTAAATGCTCAAAATTAGCTCCTTTTACACTCATGTATAGCATCCTGTTCAAGTAGAAATTTTTTCACTTTAGGTAATTCATTGGGGATATAGTGAAACCCAAATCGACCCATTTAAAGGTAACATGGTCAAAACAGCTACATCCTGCAATAAACACATTTAATTTTTGTGTAAAAAATACAGAACTGGGTAACATGAAGTGCGATTTGAATAACATAGTTGGTGTGTGGATCCTGAATCAACTGTTTGAAATGAGTAGCAGACATAATCTCATGGTTAATGGTTGACCCAACTTGACTATCTAACAAAATACCTAACCAATAGCAAAGACTTGTGCAAACTTGTAATCGAATTTATGAACAAGCTACCGTTGAGGTATCCATTAAATTACAAAAAAAGGACCATTTAAGCTATGATATATAATCTTATATCAACGATATATAGTAAAATCAAGAAGAAACTTATGTAGTTGGACCATTGATGCAAAAATAAGCCCTTAATCATCACTTCCTCTTAAACCTAACCTACAACCACACATTTTATCTAATTCGCGACATTACTGGCATGTATAGTAAAAACGTAACCATAACTAAAAAATAGTTAAATTTCATACCTTGATGAACCTCAATAGCCTATGATCGAGGTTAGAAACCTTGATACAAAGTTGGACGTTCTGATTTGGAGCTCCTGCTCGTACCAATTGAGAATTGCCGCTTGAGACCTGCGCACTAAGAGACAAGAAACACCGTTAGGCTTACCGTGGGATTGTCTCCCACGATTATCCTCCGGCGAGAGTGAGTAATCGGTTTAGGGTTTAAGGAGTTTTAGGGTTATGAGATCGTACCTTAAACGAGGATATGATTCCCTTTATATACGCATCGAATCCTTGTTGGTTCCGTGTTCCCCAACCTTGGCGTATCCCGCCTAAGTCGGTTGGGAATGATTATCTTCTTATTTTAGAAGATATCGGATATCTATTCCAGAATAGATTTGGGCTTGGGCTTTCGTGAGCCCAAACGCAGATGATATTGGCCCGCTTTATGCAAGGCTTGCAGTATTGATCGTAGTGGGTTTATGACCCGACTCCGCACTATACGTCATCGAAACCCATGGGTTTTTAAGAAGGCGTTCATATGCGAATAATGAGCAATGATAGCATAGGTGGAGGAACGTGTGGAAGTGGATTTGAAAATGGAAGTAGGTACCTTTGGCTCTTTCTCCGTCCAACAACTACAGACTCTTGAATTCAATCGCTAAATGAAGTCTAGAGTGGCCCAAGTTCATTTACCGGACGGTGGACATATGGATCAAGCAAAGAACGTTTATTGTGAATGACAATTTATGACCAAGAGAGTAAAGGAAAATAACAAAGAAAGAAAATGCGAAAGTAACAAAGTAAAATATGAAATTCTGTTAAAATGAATTTATAGGCTACATTATCTCCAAATTAAAGAGTCCTTACTTTTCACATGGGCTCCCGATCATCTTACTACCAGAAGTAGTCATTTGGATCAACAAAATTATCAAACGTCACGGTCCATCCAGAAAATAATTCCAACAGAGTAATTGTGGGAATCTACATCCCGATTTCATGTGCAAATGTGTGTCAGTATGTGGATTTGCTTAGTCCTGGCTCTATGGAAAATGAATGTTAGGCGGTACTAAATAGAATAAGGACCGATTCCATTATTACAACTATGAACAATTTAGCAAGGTCCGAGAGTGAATGGGCCGTCAGGATCGATACTTCTTTTTTACCCTTATACGTTTACGACATCTATAAGTGCTTCATTAAAACTTAGCGATAAAGACTTAATATCTTGGTCCAACCATGATAACTTAAAATGTGATGTCTATCAAACCGAAATAAGCATGCATTCAAGTCTCAAAAGTAATAGATCCCATCTTATTACAAAACCGGAAAACGAAAAATAAAAAGATGGTTTTGATGTTGTTTTGTAATTAACTTAATCACACTCATCCGCCTCGATAATCGATCTAAATTATTTGTAATAAAATACAAACACCCTCTTAAATCTGAATAAGTTTTTGATCGCACATGGACATAAACGCTAGTGATAATTATTCAAATGAACCCAACTTTGTGCAACCAATGCTTGAATATAACTACTGATTTGACTCTTTATATAATACAATAATCTCTAAGTCTAATCAGATATCAACAATAATAAAGGTACTTGTCGAAAAAGAGTCAAAAAGATGTTAATATCATCAAAATTATGTATGTCCAGAAAGATCAAAGACTTATCCATACCCAAATTTTGAAATATTCTGTTCTATCTATAAAGTACATTGTAGCTAACAAACATTATTTGTCCCCATCTTACATTTATAACATAAATAATTTTGACTCGTTAACCAATTGTGACGACGTAAAGGGGTGTTTGGCAAAATGCCAAGATAAGATGAAGACAAATCCTCATCCCTAACGCGTACTGTCGTACATAAAGTTAAGATCTTTCCACCCATCTTTCCCACTTTCAAGCATATCAATAATACACTGAATTACTTTAAATCCTAATGTGGCAATTAGAAATAATCACTCCATACTTGCATATGAGTCCCAGTGAGCTAGAAAATGATAGATTTAGAAAGCTTTATGTAGCATTATTCTAAATTTTAGGAAGTTATAATAACACTTTATATTAAAGAATGTCCTCTTTTCGGTTACCAAATTCAAGATGTTCCAAGGTCGCTACTGTATGTAGAAAGATTTATGTTTTCACCGGTATTCATTAAAAAGATGTGACGTAATTAATTTATTCAAGACCAGAAAATATCTTATAGTTACCGGAGGAGGATTTGTCTTGATTTGTCTTGGGTGTTCTTTGACAAAGAGTACATCAACAAATATATTCTTGATTTCCCCGTTATAAATGAAAGGTATTGATTCCTTCTTCTGATAATAATTGCATACTAATCTATTATGGTAAAGGGTCCACAGTTAAACACTCCATCCAAGCATGTTGAAAGCAAAAAAAAAGGAGGCACGGTTTCAGTTTTCAATATAAACCCCCCATGCTTGACACTGATAATTGCACCCAATAACCCCTGTTTTTTCCCTTATTAAGGTACATTGAAGAGGATTCAGATGTGGAGGAGATACCTGATGCAGCAGGCCATAAGGATAAGCATATTAAAGATAACGCAAAAAAGGGAGGATGAATGACAATAGTTTTCCACCATCCGCACATTCTCATATTTATTCCTGATGTAGACAATGAATGATTTAAATGATCAAGAAGAAGCTAATAACAAATAAAAGTACATCTTAAATTAAACCCAAAATTTACTTCAAGAATATGTTAATTTTACATCCGAACCACAAAAACTATTAAGCTAAACAATAAAAAATATTGAATGATCATCTTAATTAATTGCTCCAATAACCACGAAAACATTTAGTTCCAAACAAAATATTAAATTTGGTTAAACTAAAGATGCCATGATATCGATGGGCAACCCAACCAATTTGACCATCCTACGATACACTCTGAGCCATAGTTAAAATGTTAGGTATAAAGTACCTTCCCATCTCGATTTGTTCATTAGAGTGATCGAACTAACAATCCTGAATCACCATCCCTGTGGGATTGAAGGTCACAAAGAAAGGTCCTTTTACCTTCATTATTAGACCAAACATAGTAGCTACGCCCGATCGAACTATACCACGTGTCCAATGACAAATTGAGTTTCAAATCGTGTCTGGGAAAAACAAAATATAAACATATGGGACGTTAATATAATCTTTTTCTTACACTATATAATGTAGCGAATAGTTTTGTGTCCCATCTCAAAGACCAAATGCCCGGTTTGTCCTTCTCGATTACAAAAGTCATCACAAGTGCCTTGCAAGGCACCCATCATACATATGAGGGTCGTAAGAGATAAATGAGCAGGGTGTTTCTTCAATGTCACAGCCTGAAAATTAAAAGCCAAATGTTTAATAGTGTACAATACAACAATGCATCATTATCTTGTAGCGAATAGTTTTGTGTCCCATCTCAAAGACCAAATGCACGGTTTGTCCTTCTCGATTACAAAAGTCATCACGATTGCCTTGCAAGGCACCCATCATACATATGAGGGTCGTAAGAGATAATTGAGCGGGTGTTTCTTCAATGTCACACACGAAAATTAAAAGCCAAATGTTTAATAGTGTACAATACAACAATACAACAATGCATCATTATCTTGTAAAATCAAATTTTAGATGGTTACCTGAAGGATGTAAAAGCTCACCTAACACAAGCAGCCAACAGTGATCATTACTACAGCAGAAACATATTATAAAAAACATACCTTGGTGCTTTTACATCCTTCAGGTGTGTTTGAGATTACCGCAGAAAAATATCATAAAAAACATACCTTGGTGCTTTTATAAATTTGATTTTATAAAAAACATACCTTGGTCGACTACAGAGTGATCATCACTTTATAAAGATTAGTAGCTATAAAAAAGGAAAAACCAAACGCACAATTGACTAATACTTTTTGTGTATACATGAAGGCATTATAAACAACATACCTTGATCCATATTACCAACAAAGAAGACGAATAACCTGCACATCAAATCAGAAAAGAAAAAAAACATTGTGTGTGTGATGAGATGAATGAGTGATATTAGGGTTTTGGAAAAAAAATACCGTATGATATGGTAAATAATTTGTTATAGGATTCTTATAATAATAAATACATTCCTTTTCAAATTGGTTGTAGAGATTTATAAATTTGGTTTTCCAAGTTATAATCAAAAAAATGTGTTGGTCTAGTGGTAATCATGTTTGTTTGTAGACTAACAGACCCAGGTTCAAATCCAGCTGCATGCATGATTTTTTGAAGAATTAAAAAACGAAATTTTAATAAATTAAAAAAATTCCGAAAATTCTATTAATTAAAAAAATAAATTCCGAAAATTCTAATAAATTAAAAAAATATTGCTTAGGTGGATTAATAAATTGCTTATGTGGCATGAAAAACAATTACTGGGCATTGAGGTGGCATTAATGCCAAATGCCTCCTATAGCCTAGAATTCGAAATTAATTAAATGTCTTTAAATAAAATAAATTTTAAAAATGCTTACATGAAAGCAAAGGTGATGACATGGGCGATAATGAATTCTTGGGCGATGAGGTGGCGTTTCGTGGCATTATCTACGATGTAACGCCTCATTATATATATATATATATATATATATATATATATATATATATATATATATATATATATATATATATATATATATATATATATATATATATATATATATATATATATATATATATATATATATATATATATATATATAAGATCAAGTCTAAAAACCACAAAACATTTATAAATAATAGTTTAGCAATATTACACAAAAATAATATTTTAATACAAATTAACATTTTAGCAACTAATAACCAAATGATACATGAGTTTGGATAAGCAATACACTTTACACTAATAAATATTCCAAAACCGATACACATACAAAACACGATACATTGCACTTCTAATCAAAGTGTATCACCTATATTTCAGAATTTTAAAAGAAATCTATCGAAACTTTAACAATTTTAGTTGTAGTTAATAAAAAATTTATTTTTATTGTAAGGAGAGTGTCACTTGTCAAATTGTAGTTGAATCTCATTTTAACAACTTTAAGTTTGATCTTATTTGATCTAGATTCTATATATATATATATACCCATTATGTAAAAACTAGTTGTTATACACATGTATTTCTATAAATGTAAACACTATTACTTGTTTAGTGTTTTGTATGAAAATGTAAGTGTGTTAGTAAACTATTTGTGACAACTCGTATTTTCAGGTCATTCTCAAAACATTACTCATGCTTCATTATTTATCATTTATCGTGAACTAGGTTTACGAGCATCAAATTCACGTAACCGTAATGGTTTAGCTGTGAATTCATGATCATATCATCGAGGTCATTTCATATAGACTAAGTTTAGTCTACATTTCATTAACATCACCGTCATCATATTAGTTCATGCATGGTTTTGCATTTTACATTAAGCGATATAACTTTTATTAAATAAACGTTATCGCGTAATTAATTATTTTGAACAATTGATCCGTTACTTTCAAAATTATCCCGATATATTTTATACTCATATTAAGTTATAAAAAATAATATTATGAGTTTACCGGTGTTTTAAATTTATTTTGTATATAAATTGTTATATTTATATAATTACGACGTTTTTCTTAAATACTACACGATTATTATTATTTCACTCAAATTTTGCAAGAAATGTATTTTTATAATTTTTATGACCTAAATATATCTTATCTTGACCCGTGAAAATTTATTTTTATCTAACGCTACCTTAAATATTCAAATGGTTACACAATTTACCACAAGTCTTCAATTTACTTACAAGTAATTACATTATACTTTAAAAAAAATATATATATATTAAATGAATGACTATCCTCCCTTGTCGACAAGGGAGGGTGAGTCATAAGGAAATTTGCAAATATCTCAAGTATATTAGTATTGTAATAAAACTAACTCATATCACTTCATTTGCAAAAGTAAAAAGATCAAATTTTCTTGCTTTCTCTCTTCCAAAACCGGCAGCCAACAAGGATCATAGGAGGATCATCTCAAAATTTTTTCTAGACAAGGTTTTATTACACTCTAGTATCACTTGTTGTAAAGGTTTTGCAATAAAAACCTAAGGTGATTAGGAAAAACCCATTGTCCTTAAACCTCATCATATTTCTTGTAAGCATTCATATTCATGTTTTTATTTCACATTCATTGTTATGGTCATATCATTTTATTTGAGAAACATGCAAGTTATGTGATGTTTATACCACTTTTTAAGGTTTTAAGTGTTAAATATATATAATCCATCTTATAATTACTCCTTGTTATATATTAGTTTTGGTGATGTCTAGAAACCATGACACCCTAAGAAGGTGTATGGTAGGATTAGAATAGCCGGAGTTGTTTTGAATGGGTTAGAATAGGTTTGGTGCGAGAAAACTCATTTCGACAAGTTTGCAAAAGGGTCTGTCCTTATTTCAAAATCTGGAAAATCCGACAGTGGGTAAAAATTTTGGCCTAGATATTTAGAAAATATACTTTAAAACAAAAACGTGGCGCTTGAGCGGATTAAAGCGGAGCTATAACGAAGAAGTTATGAATTTTCAAGTTGGCGACGAAAACTATAAATTTTCGGAATTTCAGCAAGTATTGTTTAATTTATATGAGTCAAAAATGAAGCTTGGGCATTGTAAATTATGTCGACTTGTCAAAATATGTTAGTATACTTGATACAAAGCTAAGGACCTTTAAAACGTAGAAAACGGTTTGTAACGATTAAATTACAAGCGATAAACCAAGTTGTAACTTTATTCTATTAGCAAAATTAATTTATTTTCTATTAAACACATACTACGGAAACGAGGACCATGTTGAAGGTTGTTTTAACATTGATTTAGAACTTTTATAAAGTGATGTCTTCTAGTAAAAGTGAGATCGCCAAGTATATTTATCAAAATGTCCAACCGTTTGTTTAGCGGAGTTGTAATGAATTAATTACGATCGTTTAAACTTTCTTGAAAACCATCCTTAAACTATATTTTGGGACATAAGTACCATACTTAACCTCTATTTTCTTTATGTTCGAGACCTCTAGGATAGAAACTCATGTACTAAAACTTTGAGATTATGATACGAGCTTCCCAAAACCGTTGAGTTCGTTTCCTAACGCTCGGCGTGCACCATTTTACGACTAGCTTTTAGAGGCCGTTTTAGTCACTTTCATGGAAATTTCACGAACATTATTTTACGACGAAAAGTTATAATTTCACAATAAATCACTAAACGACTATCGTAGGAGGTTGTTTCAACGTAAATACTTGTAAAGTATTTTATAAAATGACGATATGTTGTAAACATATATTTCGACGATAAACATTATCTTCAAAAATTTACAAGTGGTATAAATATCATCCGAATTGCATGCATAACATTACATCATAACTTATTATGTATTATATCATTCATAATAGGTCAAGTTTAGTGATTCACGCTACATTTCGGTGTACTCACTTTTGTCATCGCATCATTGTACCAAGTGAGTTTCCATAGCCCCATTTTCAATTGTTTTAATGCTTTTATTAAACTCTTTGGGGGAGATACATGCTCAACTATTTTTATGACTATCATGATTATTTGAAACTACATGTTTAGCTGAACTGAATGTTTAGTCATATTCTATATCATAAATCATGGAACTAAATGTCTTGGGATTATCATTGAGCTAATTGTCGTGGTATAATCATTGGACTAATTGTCGTGGTATAATCATTGGACTAATTGTCGTGGTATAATCATTGGACTAATTGTCGTGGTAAAATCATTGGGCTAATTGTCGTGGTATAATCATTGAACTAATGGCCCTGGAATGATTTGAAATTATACGAATTATGTGTTATATCAAGTAACTATTGATACATTAAGTTATGCACTAATATGTGAATTCATTTGATATCATGCGCTTGATCATAAACTATACACATTTTAAGGTGGGTTGTGAACACACGGGTTGCAAGTTTTGTATGGGCGGAACTTGGGCGAGTGGATTTACAATGCCTTTCTTTGCATAAACGATTTTGAAAGGCTTTACATTTCAACACAAACTCTATGAACTCACTCAACCTTTGTGTTGACACTTTTAGCATGTTTTATCTCAGGTATCTAAGGCATTCACTTCATGGCATGCATGTGGACATATCATAGAGTCGTGGTGACAACGCGTTTCACTTGGGTTTCATATACTTTAAAACATCGTTTGGATTGTACAAATTTAATTTAACACATGTCTAATTTCATTTGGGACCTATACTTTGTAAACTCTGATTGTTTTATTAAATCAAACGATGTTCTTTTCAAACGACACTTTAGGTCGTTCAATATAACTGTGATTGTGATGCTATGACAGTCAATCCCGTGAATTTCATTCACGCAAAAGGTAATTTGGGGTGTGACACTATTGGCTCGAACCATTTACGTATTTTATTTGTTTCGTTAAAATGATTTTCGTTTGTTATCGACAAAAATTAGAAGATCGTAAAATATAAATAAACGTTTTACGGCTTATTTGTATTAACAATCTCCCCCTTTTTGTTGATGACAAAACATAAGATTATTTTAAGGAAAAATTAAAATTCGTAAAATTTTGAATTGGAGTTTTTACTCTCTTCTCCCCCTATTTGTCGAAACAAAAAGAGCGTCGAAAAGAAACTAACACATCGTTTGAAGAAAAACATATGAAAAGTTAAAATATGAGAAATGGAGAGTAAGAAAAGAGAATGATTCTCATCTTAGCTCCCTTTGACGGGTGCTTCCTTTTGTCGAGGGCGTCAAGTAATTAGGAAGACTAAGCGAGTGCTTTGGAATTTTGTTTGCAAATGGTTTCGTCTTTTTGACGACCATGCTCCCCCTTGACAAGTGCTCCTTTGTGAGGAGGATGTCAAGTAGTAATATAAACCTATGTGAAAGTATTGCAAATAATTTTGCAATTGTTTTTGCTTTGACAAGAAAGTCCCCCTACCTAAGGGTGTCAAAGTCTTCATGTGTATATTGAAAATCTACAAAAAAAATGTTAGAAAACAAGTATATGATGCATAATTTCCTGTAAATAAGACTCAAATTAGTAAGAAAAATTATTTCTGTTGCACGAATCCCACGGTTCCTCCCTGAGAGGGATCCATCTAAGCTAAAGTGATGGATCCGTCTGCCTGCATACTTAAGACAACAATATGGATGTAAAATGTGGTGTTAACATCAACAAGAGTTATGGATTAAGGCACCAAACATATTCTCAAGTTCATATGGCATATAACATGTAATTTCATTCAATAAAAACACGAGAAATGATATACATATCTCTAAAACTAAGAGAATGACTTAAACATGAAATATGATTCCTAATCAATCTAAGTTAAGCTTAAGACTAGAACACCACTTGAATACTTAAGCTTAGGAATGTTTAGTTTTGTTGACCTCATCAAAACGTTCGAGGAGGTGATAACACATGAAACGTAGCTCTTCACATAGTTCATGTACTAAACCTTTAACATGTTGACAATGATAAGAATCTTTGTCATGGCTTGGAAGTGGTGGTAGAAATGGAATGGTTTGGGATGGAAGGTTGAATGAGGAAGGTTGAGGATTCTCAAAGGAAGGAGGGATTTGTGGAGGTACATTTGGCGGTGGATCAACTAAGGGTGATAGTGGTGGAATGTGTGTGGAGGACGATGGTAGAGAGGTATCTACTTCCATGTGATCGGGTGGTTGATTTTGATGATTCCTCATAACCCAAAAGGGACTATTCGAGGGTGATGGAGAAAAGGATGCCGGTGCTAGTGTCGTTTCAACACCATGGTTTTGTTGTTGCGCTATTCTCTCTATTGAGGAGAATGTGGGAAATGGTGGAGGATGAGATGGCCTAGAAGGCAAGTCCTCTAAGTTGTAGAGGTGTGGGGGTGAAAGTGGAGTGGTGAATGATATAGCTCTAGGCACCAAGGGTGATGGTTTAGTGGAAATAGGGGTGTTTGGTTTAGGAGGTATAATAGTGTTTGGCAATGGTAGTTTTGTGGGAACAATCCTTTTAGGGATTGGTTTGATTGGTTGAGTTGGTGAAGGGGAAATCCTAGCGTTTTTGGATTTGACGGGTGATGATTTGGTTGAAGAAATTTCGTGAACAACACGAGCAAGTTTCTTGGGTGGTCCTTTGGTTGAGGAGTTGGCACTAGGAGCTTTCCTCATGATAAAATGATAAGGTTAGTGGGATAAAGGTTTCTAGTTGTTGAGGATGAAGTTTGTAGATGATGACTTAGAAGTACTAATAAGGTGGTTTATAAAGGAAAGAATTTGGCAAGTGAATTTAAAGCTTAAGCCACTAAGATCC
Organism: Chrysanthemum lavandulifolium; assembly: GCA_022545495.1. Taxonomy (NCBI): domain Eukaryota; kingdom Viridiplantae; phylum Streptophyta; class Magnoliopsida; order Asterales; family Asteraceae; genus Chrysanthemum; species Chrysanthemum lavandulifolium. The sequence goes on along the minus strand of CM040242.1, from coordinate 96,677,228 downwards.
TTCAAATTGCAATGATTTGCATACACAAGAGTCAACTTCAGAGTTGCACTAATCAAGGGAGTCAATTAAGACAAGATGGAGTGTTCAAGTTAGCAAGAAAAGCTTGAAATGATTGTTTTAGCTAGGATTAGCTGAATCTGTACAGCCGGTTCCCGCAGTTCCCTCCAATGAGGGATCCGTCTAGGCTAAGCCTAGGGATCCGGCTCTCAGCAACCAAGAAAAGAGGAAAATGATGTTTTGTAAGGTCTAGTACCTATACATCTTGAGTGTTTCAGTCTTCTTATATGTCTTAAATGAAAGGGACTTAAATGATCAAGTGAACTGAGTGAGGATAGCTAATGATTGTCTTTTATGGAAAGAAATAGGTTTTTAGGAGCACCAATGGGTGATCAAGGATAACACTAAGAGTTTTGAGAGTGTCATGTGGAGTCAAATGATCCTAGAGATCAGATAATAACTAAAAAGAAATTTGGAAAATTCCTTAAAAAATCATGATAAATTAAAAACTACTTTATGGCCTATTTTGAGGTAAGAATGACTAAAATCAATTTGCTAAACTTGAGAGAAATATCTAACTAGGTTTTTGGAGATGTGAGGAACAATGTATGAGTATTGGAGCGGAAATATGGTGAGTTTTGGTGAAGTGATAAATCAAAAACACCTTGAATGTGATCCTAAGTTGACTATGAGTGAGTGTGAGACCTACTGAGCTTGAGGAAGACTTGGGTGATCATAAAGAATCATGTTTGGCTAGTATGATGTGATCTAGAGGAATGGTTTGATGTGTGGAAGTCTGTAAGTCCATTTCTGTCTGCTCGGATCCCACAGATCCTTCATATGAGGGATCCGGTTAGCTATAACCCTGGGATCCGGCTACTGCAGACCAGTACCTTCACAGAAAGCGTGCAGATTTTGCATAAGGTGTCGTATATTAAGACCAACGATTACTAAGGAATTTGAACATCTATATAAGTGAGATATCAAACGAAAAATGTTTTATTTCATGGGAATGAACATAGGGCAAATTGTCTGAAAAGGCATCGAACTTGCCACCTTTTCCTTTTGTGGGCATCGAACTTTTTTTTCTTCCTAAAGTAGCCCTAAACTTGCCTAATTTTCCTTTTGTAGCCTCTAATCAGAAATTAATTACATAAATTTACATAAATCGTCCCCGTGGCTCTAAACAATTACACCATTCATCCTTGAGTCAATTACATAAAAGGTCCCTGTAGTACTAATAATTTACACATTTCGTCCTTGTAGCTTTTGCCCTTTATGCCAAAATTATATCCACAAAACACACACATAAACACACTTTCCACAAACCCTAACTGAATCACTTCAATGAAACTGTTTCTCCAAATCCATAATATCAAACAATTTCTAAGATAGGTAATACGGTTGAAACAAAGTCAAAAATTGTTTGATATTCATGGACTCAAAGTTAAAAATTGACTTCATCAATTTCAGTCACTTGCTGAATAAAAAACATCAACATCGAATTGACCATCAGACCAGAAAATTTTGAAATGCCAATTGCCGAAATATCCACATCAGGCAAACCTTCTGCAAGAAAATACTCCTTTATTGTTTTTGCATTCTCGTAGTTTTGGCCAGTAATTTCTTTAGGTGCATTCTCGTAGTTTTGATCAGTTATTTCTTCGGTTGCTATTTTTTCTAGTGTAGTTAGAAGATTCTGGAGTTTAACAATAGCTTTTATAAGCTCTGCCCAAGTGATACTTTGTCATTAAATTGTTACTCAAGTTTACTCACAAACATGCTAAAGTTAAATTACTTGGGATATTCAACTATTTTCATTTCACTTTAAAAGGATAAGTTCATCTTATAATAGTTTGTAAAATAATGGTATCACCTTTTTAAATTGAGCCTGATTTAGACTCTTGTGGGCTTTATCTAATATTATATTATATACCTTTTTGGTTTAAGAATTTTAATGTTTAGCAATTTTATTTTTTGGCTCTCCCTCCATTGGTATCACTGATGAATTTATTCTTTTTATGTCAATTATAGGAGTGGATGGATTACTTTAAGATGCAAAATTACATACCTTATGCTATCAATTCTCATAACAAAGACAGCATCAAGGAGGTAAAACGAGAACACATTATTTCTGTTGTTGTCAATTTGATTTTTGCTTTTATGTTTTCTATCACATGCTTGGACTTGGATCCTTCATTAAGAGTATCTGTTTGTAGTTCCTGAACTTTGTCCAAGCAAGACTTAGAGACATTAAAAGGAGCACACATTCAAGTGCGACTCGTACCACTATAGTAATGCTTGTCGGAATTCCAAATGTTGGTAAATCTGCCTTAGCAAACTCCTTGCATCAAATTGGCAGAATCAGTGAATCACTAACTGAATCACTTCAATGAAACTGTTTCTCCAACTCCATAATATCAAACAATTTCAGAAGATTTCCAATTCTGTCTAAAATTTCTAAGGATGTTTTGGCGATTCTAATTTCAGCCATTGGATTGGAGTCGGGTTTAGCAATCGATGGTAATGTGTTAGATGATTTTGAAGCTCTTTGTCGCATTCAATGGTTGAAGCTTTAGTTTGCACCGTGATTGGATACATGCAAGTCGGAAAACAAAATCAAAGTGGAAGGTAATTTTCATAATCTTGACAACTTTGCGAAAGGTAATCGAACTTATTTTACCATGAATTTAATTTTTGCGCTTGCTATGTACTCAATGTTATGTTACGATCAGAATCATCTTCTTCCCTTTCGTAGATGTTTATGAACAAGTGAATCGTAGATGTTCTGATCAGAATCATTTTCTTCCCTTTCGTAGATGTTCTGATCAGAATCATCTTCTTGTCCATTCTAAATCATTTTTACATCGTGATATCAAGCCAGACAATTTTCTTATGGGCTTGAGACGACGAGCAAATTAGGCAGCGGATTATGGTCATCCATTTTTGTTGTTAATTTGGAACGTTGGTTTGGATAACCTAGTAAATAAGTTTCTATTCTCACACAGGTCTACATCATTGGCTTTGGTCTTGTCACAGGGATTGACTCAAGGATGAATGGTGTAATTGTTTAGAGCCACAGGGACGATTTATGTAAATTTATGTAATTAATTTCTGATTAAAGGCTACAAAAGGAAAATTAGGCAAGTTTAGGGCTACTTTAGGAAAAAAAAGTTTGATGCCCACAAAAGGAAAAGGTGGCAAGTTCGATGCCTTTTCAGACAATTTGCCCATGAACATATTACAAAGATAAAAGATGAATCCTAAGGATTGTTCCTATTTCTAGAAGAGACTAGGTTTCTTGTGCGTTTTTGTTTGATGGATCGTCAAATGGATGATGAGAATTTGCGGATTCAGGAACAAAGAATGACGTGATGTGAGATGTGTTCAAAGGTTCCATCATCTTGTTCACAAGTACATATAAAGGACTTTGAAATTGAGGATGAAAGTACATGCTATGATGATAAAGGCGTGTCAGGAACATTCCGTATGGAATTAGTTTTTTCTTGTTGCCTTGGAGGTTTACAATTCGTCTTGCGAAGAAATAGGCGAGATTATATGGTTGTTGGGTTAGGAGACAATACATTATGTGAGCACAACAAGCGGGAAGAATTTCTCGATTTCCCCTAAGACTCCAAACATTTTCACGTAGAATGACTGCGAGAGGTTTAAGATCATCTCGGATATCACGTGTATAGATTATGTTTGGATCGAGTAATGGATCAAGGTTTGCATAACATGCGAGTTAATTCTTGAGGGAAGGTATGTGTGAACAATATGGACTATTTTCTTCACGGTAGTTGAAGAGGAATCAAGAGACCAATCTTGAGTGAAGGCACATTGTCCATGATTTAGAATTCGGAGAATGTGAGCAAATTGCCCAAGAGTTAAGACAAACTTTTGGTTTTTGATCCAAAAACATAGTGATAGAGATCGATCCTCGTTACGAACAAGTTCAACTTGACGGAAGAATTCCAACACAAACCGTGGATAGATTTTCTCATTAATTCTGAGAAGGCATTATAGTCCTATGGTTCAGAATGAGGTATTGATACCTTCTTGGTATAGTAGAGGTGAGTCAACAACACGTCCTTCATGAAAGTAACGAGTTTCGAGATTATTGAACCCACAGACATGATTGCCAGGTGTGTTAGGCTCAAAGGAGATATTAGGAATGTAGACATAAGTGAGGTTGAAAGTCGAATTCATATTCATGAGTCATGCTGAGACCTATGGAAGTGAAATGAATAATTTATATGAGCAAGTTAAGATGAAGTTATGCATCAAAAGAGAGGACACTTGGTAGGTGAAAATAATTTCCTAATGTTTTTATTTGATTACCCTTATTTTTATTAACAATGACAATTAACTTACTTTGTACTAACATTCTAGTAGGATTTTTCCTTTTATGGTAGGTTTTATGAAGTGGTTTTATGTTGCATGAGTTTCATTTCCCGTTCCACGGTTCTCCCGGTTCCCTTTTAAAAGGGATCCGGCTAGTTAAACTTTAGGGATCCGTCGATCTGCAGTGACAGAAAAATGATATTGACGTAAAATTGATTTTTGAAACTTTTAGGTTTATAAAAAGATGTGTGTTTTAGCCAATATTTACTATTTAAGCATGTATTGTAGATTTCGAAAATATGTCAAGGTTTATAAAGATACGAACGGAAAAATATGATAAACACATTATGAGAAATAAACGAGATAAACTAAGATATTAATAATATTTCATTTTAATGCTAAGGGCAATACAAAGGATTGGATATATGATACAAATGTAGATTAACAACACAAAGTACATGTCTCCATGAGAAAACTTGATCATGGGATACACAAGAGCGATGAGTGTCAAGACGATGATCACGAAGGCGATGTAAACCATGATGATGAATTTCCTCATTGGTTTTGAAGAGTGAGATGAGGAGGAGGATGGAGTTTGAATGAGAGGTAATTTTTGAAAGTGGAAGATTTGAAAAAAATAGGGTTTGGTGGTGTTGGAACGATCGGAAGAGATTTTATGGGGAAGGAGAAATTTTTGAGATTTGTATTTTGTTTTATTATTAGAAACATTTGAGTTTTGATATTAAGATAACACATATTTATATACCTAGACTTTAGATGGAAGAGAAACACGTATGCAAGAAGGTTTTCGAATCAAGCCACGTATATTACTAAAGCATATGTTAAAACTAAGAAAATAAAATTTAATATAACCATATAGGTTCTTATGCAAGCATACTTATTCTAAGCTAATGTTATTTAGAGATAAGTTTTAAGAAAGTCATACCTCTAATGCAATTATGAGTGTCCTTTTCCTTTGACAAAAAAAATGTCAATAGACAACTCCGGTTCCTTCGAGATCTAGGTGGTAGTTTAAGATACCTTTTTAGGAAAGGTAATCTTGTTACCAAGGAATTCATATGGCTTGATTAAAATGAGCTTAACTAAACAAAATGACAAGAAAGGTTAGTGCATTTTTGTAAGATAAAATAAGAAAGAAAAAGTATTATGTTGTCATCCAATCAACATCCTACAAAAGTGTTTTTAAGACATGGTGTTTGTTTTTGTAAAAGCCTTCTTTGTAGTTTTCAATCATACACGGGTCGTGTCAAGTTTTTAAATTACAATATACTCTAAAAAACTTGGTAACGAAGCTCTGGTACCAATTGTGGAAAACTAGAGGGGGGGGGTTGAATAGTTTTACCGATTAAAACTTCGTTTTAAACTATTTAGATCGACTTATGTCAATCTATTAAATGTGTGTGTTGGATATTGGTAGATAAGCATATAAATAAGGAATGCAAAGATAAAGAGTAAGAAGCACAAAACCACGACACGAGTATTTATAGTGGTTCGGCTACAAGGCCACCTTCCTTGCCCTACTCCACTTCCCGAGTCACCTATTCGAGAGTTCGTAATCACTACACAACACAAGCTCCTTGTGGCGTAGAAGCCTTCACAATGTCACCTACTCTTTATCCGGTACAAGGCTAGGCACCGGGTTCTTCCACGAGGTAGAACCAAACCTATCACAACGTCGCCTACACTTTATCTGGTACAAGGCTAGATACCGAGTTCCATTACAAAGGAGGAACTACTACCCAACACTACACAACACCTATCCAAAAGGAGATCCACTCCTTATTACAACATCAACAAGGATATCAATATCCTTTGACCTAAACTAATCTATCTTGTACATCGATGCACCATATTGAATGTACACCCTAGGCACCTTTCACTAATGCCTTTGACACGACCTTTAGGCACCCTTCACTAATGCCTTCAACACGAACCTTTGGCACTTTTTACTAATGCCTTCAACACGGTTCTTCGACACCTTTCACTAATGCTTTCGACTTGACCATTTAGACATCTTTCACCTATGTCTTCAACACAACACTTCTAATAAGAGAAGAAAGAACTATCAACAAGAGAACTTCAGTAGTCTTGATGATGACGAAGCTTGTCAACTCATGGACTTGAGCTTGCTCGACTTCAAGAGGTGGTGATCTCGCCTTTAAGAGGAACCTAGAGAATCACACAAACATAAACTGCATAGAAAGATCCTTTGGATCTGAGGTTAGGGAGTTTACAACACTAAGAGAGAATGTGTGTAAAAGGGGTGAGTTACAATGAGGAAATGGCTCACTATTTATAGACAAAAATCAACTACTGTTCCTCGGATCCCACGAATCCCTTGCTTGAGGGATTCGTCGATATTGGGATCATGAGACGCCTCTCCTATTTGGGTTATGGGTCATGGATCATGGGTCATGGGTTATGGACTTTGGGTCATGGGTACCCAAATAAATACAATGTATCTAGACATTTGATCATGGGCATGGGTCATGGACCATGGATAATACCCAACATGACTTCATGCATAATGTCATGCAATGGGTCATGGGTTATGGATCATGCTCCATGGGTATGGGTTATGGACTTTGGGTTTTACCCAACTACATTCAATGTATCTAGTCAATGGGTCAAGTACTTAGATTTTTACCCATTACATTACCCATTAAAATATATGCTAAGTATGTATATATATATGGGCAAATGACAAAAAAATGCATTGAACTTGACACTTTATGTGATTGTGTGTAGCCAACTATTTTTTTTCTTATTGTGTGTACTGAACTTTCAAAATTCGATTATTGTGTGTATTTTGTGACCATTTTACCCTTAATTTTTTCAAATTTCGAAGGGTAAAATAGTCATTTTACATGCGTAATAGTCACAAAATACATATAATGATCGAAATTTGAAAGTTTAGTACATACAATAAGAAAAAAATAGTTTGATACACACAATCATATAAAGTGTCAAGTTCGATGCATTTTTTTGTCATTTGCCCTATATATATATATATATATATATATATATATATATATATATATATATATATATATATATATATATATATATATATATATATACACCCATTATGTAAACACTAGTTGTTATACATATGCATTTCTATAAATGTAAACACTATTACTTGTTTAGTGTTTTATATGAAAATGTAAGTATGTTAGTAAACTATTGGCTCAAACCATTTCGTATTTTATTTGTTTCATTAAAGTGATTTTACGTTTGTTATCTATAAAACATTGAAGATCGAAATATAAATAAACGTTTTCTGACTTATTTGTATTAAAACAAAGGAAAACAAATCGTTCTTTAATCGAGTTCGTTTACAATGTTATTTGAATTCTATTAATTACGTGTTCTTGGATTGTGATTTTTGAATTTTGATTGGAATTTGTATCGGTCTTGAATTGTTTATGCATATGCACATTAAGTTTACTATGTATGTGGAATTATGTATTGGGAGTGATCAATGCAAATTTATAGGAGTTTCATGTTAAACAATTGAATGGTAGTGGTAAAGTGCAGTTTGTGCCATGGAAGAAATATGGTATATTTACCCTTAAAATTTTCATTAACTATCTATATCTTATTTAGTATTGAACCTTACAGATTCACATATTAACCTTTTTTGTTTGAGTGAAATAAGACATAGACATAGAAATAAGTTAATTGTATTGGTCTTTGCAAAATGTAGAGGTTATGACTTTTATCTTTGGGTATGCTACATTTTTGTTTGAGTGGCATTGGTTTAAATGGAGAGATAAGGATGGAAATTTGACTCTTATTCTTGTTAATGGCTAGGTGTTGGTGCAGAAGGGATGTTTGGGATATATTTATATGTTTAGAAACAATAACGAGTGTTTGGTATTGCTGCTATTTTAGTACTATGGTGAGTTTTGTGGGCTGAGTGTTTGGTATTGCTGCTATTTTAGTAATAATAGGATGTTAATTTGATTTGTAGCAAAGATAAGAAAAGAGTTGGTTTTGTTGCTTTTTTTCCTGCTAATGGCTGTTATTTGTTGTTTAAATGGTGTTTGGGTAATGGTTTTACGAGTAGAAGGTGTATTTGGAATTTCTCGTTTATATCTGGACAAATGGATTTTTTATATCTTTTGGGCCTTGGGCTCAATTGTCTACTAATGAAGTGAAGATGAGTAATGACGTGAAGACTACAAATGGATTTTTGATTGAGATTGATACTGGTCATGTTGGGAATTATGTGAAGTTTGGATTATGCTGAAATTACTGCTGATGGATTCTGCTGAAGTGCAAAGAATCTACTGAAGAAGAGTTTCTGCTGAAGTTATATTAGCGCATAGTTTGTTTCTGCTGAAGTAATGAAGCCGTGTAGATGGTGTCTGCGGAGATAGTTATTTCGTGTATTCTATAGTATTTCTACTGATATAGTTAATCAGTATTAGTTTGTTAGGATATGCATGAGCTATTTTAGGTAGTGATATGCATTCATTTTATATTATTGTTTTATTTAGGGTTCCTTGTGTATAAAAGGAACCGATAGCTTTTGTATTTGAAAAAACACTTGAACATGAGAAACCTCTAGAAAAAAACATTCCAGAAAAACATTATTAGAGAGAGTGAAAAGATCCATAGAGGATCATTGTTTTACGAGAAAAACCTTGTTGGAATTTGACTTGGTTAAGTTCCGTTTCTTGATAGATCTTTAACTAAACGACTCCAGAGGATTGTGCACAAACAACAAGAAGAAAGAATCCAAATAAGAACATCTCTTTGATGAAGAAACTCGAAACTCCATATCTTTGCAAAGAACAAATGACAACATGTACATCAAAACATATTAGTTTCATACTATTCTCATCACATCCAGTGTGTAAACTCACGGGAGAGGTGAATCATTGAAAATAATGGATTTGATGTCTCTTTACCAATAGCCATCACTACCGAGTAGCCATATGTTTAAGTTCGTAAACTATGGTACACCGATAACCATCCGATTTATTGGCAAACCGAAACCATATAAACGGATTTGAGATGTCTTTACCGTAGTCGCTTGCTCGGGACTAGTCAATTCTTAGAATTAGTGAATTGATTACCAAATATGGTATTCCAACGCCTTTACCACAAGCCATATACATGTGGGCTAGTCAATTCTTGGATTCCAAAAGGAATAAACCATGGTGAATTGAAAACCATACAACACTCAAGAATTAAGCATGGGTGGTTGCATCCCTATGATTTTAAGCAAACCATTACAAATTATCAACAGATTTGAGGTGTCTTTACCAAAGTCTGTACCCTTGGACTAGCTAACTCTTTGACATACACAAGGTATATCCGGTGAGTCAATAACCATAAAAATATACAACAAACCCGCAATAAAAGTTAGACAAACCCAAACATTTTTTTTTTTTTTTTTTAAACTAATAAAGAAAGAGAACAAAAATTACAAAATAAACAAAATATTACAATCAAGGTGAACCTTTATGTTGCAGAAGCTGAGTTTTAATCAAACCAACACATTGAGAAGCATGAAGCTCATCATTGCCAACTGGATTAGGAGGTACTTCCAACTTCAGTCTAAGCAATCGCTCCATAAAAGCAACCGACAAAGGATAAATCTTATCCGATAACATACACAAAATCATACCACGTGGTCTCAACCACATGAACACAAGGCATAGGATAAAATCTCCACCTCAATCTCCCACCGATGTGAATTCTTCCAAATAGAATACCCTTTACCTTCGGAGAATTAGAATCAAACAAGACTTGAAGATCACCCAATAAATATAAACCGAACCCGTTGGTGAATGAATAGTATAATATCGAGTGACATGTTCATACAAAGATCTTCAAATCATGTCTATTCACCAAATGAAAGATTTCCTTCAAGAAGTTGAACCGAATAATGTGATTATCCGATCGATAAACGATGTTAAGCTTCCCGACTTTCCAATTGATCAATACCGCATGTGTTCCTTCAGAAAACCTCAACAGTCCAACTTTAATAAAAGTTGACTCACCGCCTTGAGATCTATAGAAATACTCTTGGAAAGATGTTTCCGAGCCAAGATGATGAAACTCCGTAAGGAATTAAATTTCCTTTAGCCATACTTTTACGCCTCCTACCAAATTATTTTATCGTATCAATCAGATCATCTTTCTTACTCAATGGATCACCCAAATTATCCACACTTGGCAATGCTTCAGAATAAAAAAAAGAAGACTCAGCAGAAACAAACTTATCAGCAGAAGGATTAGCTTCAGAAGTTGTTTCAGAAGTAACAACTTGAGATAACACCAGAGGCAAAACAGCATCAAAATTATCCACTATATCAACTGTTTTAGGTCTCTTTGCTTTAGAAACATCTGACATAGTAGCAATCCTTTCCAATTTAGAAGAAGTAGAACCAGATGAAGAAAACTTCATAATCATATTATACCGTCGATCAAAGCATCATCGGACAAAGCACGATTTGCTTCATTGACATGCCGAATTATAAATAGTAGAACTATGATTCTTCACAACTCTCCTCATATGAGCCCTCTTCGAGCTACACCATTGGTTTTTCTTTTTGCTTTATGTCTTTGAGCAATAAGAGCTCTCCTCTTCTGTACCGCTTCTTGCTTTTTTGATTACCAAGAGCCACCATTTGATCCACAAAATTATCATTATCAAAAGATGCTCTAATATAAGTTTTGCAAGATTTGGATCGGATGCACTTGAGTAGTATAGGCATCCCATTGATCATCGATGATCTTAGGAAATAATGCATCAAGATCTAATTTTCTTTCGTAGACAAATTAGAATCGATCGAGCTTGAAGAAATTCAAGAACTACACGACTCTTCCGCATATTTTCATAATCGTGAAACATCCTAGCTTGAGCTTGATTTTCTTCTTCGGATACCGACACAACCAATCATTTCATCAATCATGACCTCCTTTCCTTGTCGAAGATTCCTCAAAGAAACCAATTTGAGCTTCAGAAGGAACACCCAAACCATCATCAGAAGAAACATGTTGAGACAATTCAACTTCAGGTGTATAAAAAACTTCAGAAGAAGAATTCAACTTAAAAATTCTCCCAGCCATAAAAACTGCATCATCATCTGCTGAAGGTGAAGAATTTGGTTGTTCTTGTACAACTGAGGCTTGACCATGAGCATAAACAACCTCCTCAAATAGAACATCAGCAGTTGTATCAACAACATTTGGCTCCTTTGAAGTTTCAGTAGATACCTTATTCAGATATTGTCTTCTTCTTTTTCTAGCAAATATAATAGGCACTCTTCTCCTTGAAGATTCAGCAATAGGAGAAGAAACATCAGAAGTAAGAGCTGCATCAGCCAAGATTTCGAGTGACGCATGATGAGTCTCTTCTTGCTCCTCTTCAGAAGAAACCAAAACTCTCTTTTTGCCCCTTTTACCAAGTAATTCCTCCAAGTGCTCAACTTTAGTCTGCAACTCCACAATCTTACCACCAAGAGTAGACTTGGTCTCTGCAAGCTCCTTCTTGAGATCAGCCACCTCACCTGCATACTTGTTCACTAGAGCATATATTGAGGTAAGTGTAATAGGGTCCTCAACTCCACCAACTGATTGCTCAGTGGTAATGGGAGCTTCATTGGACCTTTCAGAAGTAATATGAACATGCTCAACATTAGAAAATCCTTCACCAAATTGATTCCTAATAGGACTAGGTGTGGGCAATCTATCAGTATCAACCTGATCCTCATCAAGAGAAACTTGTGTAGGTAATGTACTAGGACAAAGTCTAGGCGAAGGTATGGATGGAGGTAAGTCAGTAGAAACATTAGATGCCTCAGCAGTAGCAGAAGGGCCCTCATCAATAGCAACTGAAGGATTACCATCAATAGTACTGGTAGAAGGTAAATTAACAACATTATCCTCATCAGCAGTCTCATTCCCCTGAGGTAACATGGCTGCTAATAAAGAAAATGTGTCCCCTCAAATTTAGTTCTCATTGAAGCAAATAACTTAGAAGATAAAACTCCTATGGGATGAAAAGCTTGAGTTTGGGTAGAAACATCCAATATCATCTGTAAAAACCTAGGGTACATAAAAAACTTGCCCTTTTTCCTAGTTATATTCTCAACCATATTATCGAAAATAAACTTAGAAAAATTATAAGTTAAACCCTGAGATAGACAAATAATACCACATCCCAATTGAGTCGAAAACTGATCCCATCCTCCGGATTTATTGCTTAAACACTGAAGCAATGTATGAACCAAAAACCTCCACATAGGACAAAGCTGATTCTTTAGCCACATGTCAGTCCTTGTGCCTTGATATCCAATTTCTCTAAGCCTATCAAGTACCACCACAAAGATTAGAATGAAAACCCCATTCTCATCATCTAACCGAAGTCGTCTTCTTATCGCCTCTCTGTCACCACATACTCTTTCCATCAATCATTGCAACAATCTCTCAGATTACCCTTTTGTAGCCGATGCCCAAAATTGAGTAACCAATGATTCATATATAGCATTTGGAGAATGTGTTAGAGCATACTGAATCTTTGATCTCTGTAAGAATTCAATCATCGGTCTATACAACTCGTCACCCTTAGCAGTTCCCAGAAAAGCAACCTTATTATGATCATGTTTGAATTGAAGCGCCATGAGAGATTTTGAAAGTTAGAGTTACGATTTACACAAATGGAAGTGTTTTGAATGAGAGTAAAAAGAGAATCACTTAATATGAGACGAAGATATGCAAGTAGAGAATAAGTAGGAATTTCCCAATTTTGGTCAAAGTTGACCAATGTCGACATGGACTTCTACTTTACTCAATTTCACTTTCAACCGGTAGAAACACTAGCCATTCTGTCAAGAATACCAATCGCCAGTAAATGATCACGTGATTCAAGAAGCTTCAAGAATATCTTTTCACCGTTTCAACCACTCGCATTAAATCTCATTACCACTTGAAACCGTCTATAAAACAATCCCAATGCACACATATCTCTTCATCAAAAACCCCAAATATCATAACAAACCCTAATTCCACCAATGCTCCAAAATTAACCACAATAAAACATGAGTACCAAACCTGAGATCATAGATCTCACAACATCATCCTCATCATCATCATCATCATCATCATCAAGTGATGATTCAAACGCATGGCTTCATTACTTTCCATGACCATATCCACGACCAAAGAAATCACCCTTTCTCCCTTCTTCGTAAGATGATAGTGTAGTGAATCCAAGTGAATCACGATGATTCGATGACTCCTATAAGGAGAGAACATCTTACTCCCAACCTCCAAAGACCTCGGCCTCAACGAAGGCCACGAGGCAGAATCCACCACTCCCTAAAGATGAGGTGGTTCTTGGTCTTCTCGCATCGTTTTGGTGCATCAACACACATTGTATAGAGGAAATGCTTAAAGATGGTGGATTGATTGCATTTTGGTTGAAATCAATAGATGAAGCACAAAGGACATATTATTTTTCTTAATCATCATGATTTGCATCAATCCATCCTCTCCATTTTGATCCTTAGCATCCTCATCATAGTAGTTATGCATCTCCAACCATCGAGATAGAATGAATCGGTGGTTATGCAAGACTTCACGAATGCATATCCAAAGATCTAGTGTGAAAGATGTGAGCGATCATGCATATCCAACGACACTGTTAGATGTTGGAATAGATGATATGTAATAGAGTAGATTAGCGGATCATGTAGATGCATTTGATGTTGATTGTACTCGAAGTCGTAAGTCAGAACTGCTTCTTGAATGAATGAATGAACAATTTGCTTCAGTACTTCTTTTGAATGAACCATATAACTTCAGTACATTGACTTCAGAGGAAACAAATGACTCACTTCAGCACTTTGAATTCAGTAGAAACAAGCTTTAGAGCTTTCTTGACCATATCCCAAATGAACAACCAATCTGCAAAACAGAACACACAGAGAAACACACAAACCAACAAAGAAAAACAACCTAAGATTACATTAGCTGGTTAGAGTTAGATAAAAGCAACCAAATATACAAAATTATATAGAAAATGCAAAGTGTACACAATCCTCCCACGAGGCATATGCCTCCCGAGGCCTATGCCTCCCTTAAAATTTGCGCTAATGGTTAAGCGTACCGATATGGACCACAAGGTGTTGAAACCTTGGTCCTTCAAAAGCCTTTGTTAACAAATCGCCACATTATTATCGAAGATGAATTTTGACCACTTTTATCAAATGTTTATCATATGCATCTCTTATAAAGTGGTGCCCGATTTCAATATGTTTTGTTCTACCGTGAAAAACGGATTTTTAACAATGCATATGGTACTTTGATTATCAATAAAAATTGTTGTGTTCATGAAATTGTACCCATAATCCAACAATTGATTTTGAATCCAAAGAACCCGTCCACGAAGAATTTGCAAAGAAGAACGTACTACCTTCAAGAGATGAGGTAGCGACGATAGTGCTTTCTTGCATTGCCAAGAAATCAATCTCTTTCCAAGGAATTGACAACCTCCAAAGGTGGACCTCCTATCCGTTTTGCACCAAAGATAGTCACTATCACTATAAGCTTCCAACTTAAAAGGAGACTCTTTGGGTACCAAAGACCTAGTTGAGGTTGGCCTTTGAGGTACTTAAAGATCTTCTTAACGATCGAGATGGAAGTCGGTGGAGTAACTTGATGTCGTGAACAAACACTCACTGACAAAAGTGATATCGCCTTGAAGTCATAAATACATCAAAGAGCCAATCATAGACCTGCATAAATGAACATTCACAGGTGGATCTCGCTTTATGGTTGGTCTTTGTCTTTGAGCTTCATAAGGTGTAGTGGCGCTTCTACACCCTCCATACCAAACTTTTTCAAGATGTCCTCACATATTTGTCTGACCGATAAAGATACCATCGGTTTTTCACGAACTTGGAGACCCAAAAGAAATTCATCTCTCCATGGCACTCATCCGAAACTCTCCCTTCATAAGCTCCTCAATCTCCTCGCACCAAGCTTCCTTTGTGGATCCAAAATAATGTCATCCACATACACTTGCACAAGAATAATGTATGAATTCTTCTTAAGGAAAAGTGTCTTATCAATTGCACCTCTTCTATAACCATGCTTCGTAAGAAATGTAGAAAGCCTAGCATACCTGTGCTCTGGGTGCCCGATGTAGTCCATGAGAGCTTTGACTACCTTGTAAACATAATTAGGATGATCTGGATCTTCAAACCTTTAGGTTGAGTGACATAAACCTCCTTCAATTTCACCATACAAGAAGGCTCCTTTAACATCCATCCGATAGACCATAAAACCCATATAGGATGCATAAGCTAAGAAAATCCGTATGGCCTCAACTCTTGCCATGTGTGCAAACACTTCATCATAATCTATCCTCCTCTCGCCTATACCCCCCACATGCAACTAATCGGCTTTGTTTTAATGACAACACCTCGTGCATCTCTTATTCTTCGAATCCATTTAGTCCCAATGGCATACTTACCATCGTAGTGGTACCAATATCCAAACCTGCGATTTTGAAATTGTTGCATTTCTTCCCGCATTGCTTCAAGCCAACTAGAGTCATTAAGAGCCCGAGTAACGCTGGTTGGTTCCACTTGAGAGAAAACAAGCAAACAAACAATGTTCATAGTCCGTGTGATTGTCCCTCTCGCTAATTAGAGACATAAGAGATAAAAGCCACCGACCATATTTAGAACGTGCATAAGATGCACGATCCGTCTTTGAACCGTCAAGTCTAATCACACAAACCGCCACTTTGAATGACCAACCGTAACAGGCTTAAAACAGTTCGATACAAATACAATGAAGATCGAGAATACAATGAATTCCGGGTCGTTAAGTCCCACTTGAGACTCAATGGTGTGCAAACGCTGATCGACGATAGAATGATCACTAATGATAGTGATCGAAAGGATTTGATCAATATTACACTACCGAAAAAGTTTATAAAATAAAGCGACTTAAATACAAATTAAGAAAATTAAAAGATAAAGATATTAAATAAACGCTATCACTATATTTAAAGTGATGAACGTTTAAAACCCAAAACTTACGTTTAAATAAAAATAACGTTAACGTACAAAATAAAAGGTGAAAATAAAGAAGGAAAATACCTATGGATATAGAAAATACATTTTTACAATCCTAATTATATAAGAAAATTATTAGAAAAGGAAAATTATTTTTAAAACTATTTATTTAATTATTATTAATTAAAAACTAATTTAAACTATTTAATAATACTCTAAAACAAAAGAAAATATGAAATAAGACTAGAAAAAATAAATTTAAGACTTAGAAAAATCTAAAATATGATAAAACTAATTTTAAAACTGAAAATATATTTTTTAGACTTTTTATGTATTTATTATTAATTTAATACTATTTAAAACTAATTTAAATTGTGAAAAATACCAAATAAAAGGAGAAAAATAAGGAAAAATATTTTTTATGCTTTTTATATTTATCTAAACTTAGGAAAATTGAAAAATTATTTTTTTGGAACTTTTTCTCAATTATTTGCAATAAAAGCTATTTTAAAATGATTAAAAATTGAATTTATTTAAGAAAAATACCAAACAGTAACTAAAAATTATGAAAACTTTAGGAAAATTCTAAAATGACATTCTAGAGCAGGGAAAAATATAAAAACTAGGCCCTATGTGGAAGATATCAAAGCTTCAGTGTAAACTAGAATGGGAATAAGCAAATGAAATAAGCAAATAAGCTCTATAGTGAACCAACAGATAACATAAGCTAAACTATACTTAACCTACTCTAAGGCAACTAGTTACATCTACTCCTAACCACTAATGAGCATTGTACAATGATTAAGCTAAACTGATACAATACCAAAACAGTGAACATGGCCCTAAGTTTAAGCACTAGCACCAGCTTATTCTATAAGCTAAAGGGAAAACCTAGAATGGAGATCACAAGACCACCAGGCAGAGAACATAAATCCAAAGTTTCAGCTCAAGAAGACCAGTAATGAAACAGCTAGGGATCAAACAAAATGGCAAAAGTGGAGTAGGTTTGCATGTAGCGTGACGACGAAATGTATGATGTTTAAGCTACTCTAACTACTTATTCAATAAGCTAAAGCTAAAACTACAAATGTGGTCTTAAAGACCACCTAGCTAACTGCAATAGTACCAAATCTCAGACCCTATCTACTAGAAATGAACCTAGTGCATTGACTGCAAATTCAGCAAAAACTAGGCATTTGACATAGATTGACTTTTTAAGAACAACTACTAGTTTGACTAAACTGAGATTCAGAAGCAATTGAGGGACTGATATGGATTAAATAAGATGTTATGAGACTAAAGCAAACTAGTTTTACTGATTCTAAACCTATATTAGATGATGACAGTAACTGATTTCCAACAGTAAGCTCACAAGAACAGATTTGAGCCAAAGTTGACTATGAGCACAAATGAAAGTAAAACAAAGACAGGAATGGATGCATATAACCATATAACACCTAAAGCAACAGATCTAAACCATTATTCTAGCCTCTAAAGCAGTTTAACAAAGCAATCCAAACACCCCTTTAAGTACTGAAATGCATTTTTTAACCAACCTAACTACTGATCCACTTTGTATGACTGATTAAACTGAATTATATTTACCTAAATACATCTAGATGAACTCATTTTAACTATTAAAAACTACAACCACAAGCACACAAAACATGAAACTGACATTGAAATAAAAATGAGATTTCACTCACAGAAGTCCAACTGATTGCAGGCCAATTCCAAACCCAAAGACTAACCTATCCTATGCTAATGCAATCCAAATTCACCTCTGAACAACCATAATCATCACCAAATCCAATTTGAGTCCTGTTGACTTTTGTTGACTAAAATAGAAAATTGTTTGAAATCAGAATGAGAGCTTATGAAAGCTTTAACAAGCTTAAACAAACTTATTTGAACATGAAAATAGATTGTTTGAAGCTTTTGAATGATACTTTGAGTATGAAATTTTCATCAAGAAACACAAATTATAAATTTTAGCTAAACTTGAGAATTGCTTAAAACCGACATAAAGATACTTTAACATAAATATGTTACCAAGAAACCGAAATTACAATATTCTAACTAAAACTAAGAACATTTAATTAAAAACGACATTAAAGGAAAAAAATAAAACTAGCTAACTACTCCTCCTTCTCTCTTCCTTCTTTCTTTTATACCCAAACAGCTCCCCCTTGACTTCTGAGTTAATCCCACATCAATTTACAACCATTGGATGACTATAGTGGATTTAGGCCGTTTGATCATTTTTGGCGCCAAAGTGGATTATCAACAGGTGGAGGACTTGAGTGTTAAGGGTTTAGGATCATTTAATGGTTTTTGTTTTGTGTTGATGTGGAGGGGACAGGAAGGTGATATGGAGAGGAGGGGATGGGGTTGGAGTGATTTCAAGGATTGGTCAAAGAAGAAGAAAATGGCGCTGCAAGTGGTGGTTTGACCGGATTGGTTGACCAGATATATTAAATATAGGGGGTCCAAAATTGTTTAAGTGGCAGGGGGTCACAATTAGACAAGGGTCCAAAAATGGGTGAAAGGGTTTTAAACTTCAAGGACTAAAGGTGTAAATTCTGAAATTGCAAGGACTTGAACTGCCAATCTTGCAAAGATGTTCCAAGGACTTAAAGTGACAATCTTCAAAAGTACAAGGACCAATGTTGCCATTTTCACATTTTCCAGGGACCAATTCTGCCAATTTTCAAAGTCGAAGGACCACTTTTGCAATTTTCTCAAACTTTTTATATTTTTCACCAAAGGACTAATTTTGACAACTTATGATTTTAAAAGGACCTTTGGTGATTTTTCTTTGAAATTTTGACTCGTGGACTATTTTGACAATTTTAGAAACTTGGGGACTAAAATTGCAATTTTTGCAAATTTGATATGTTTTCATCCGATTTTGATATTTTTGCATTTAAAACACATAAAACTCGATTTGTGATATTTTGATCATTTTGAAGCATTTTGAGTGTTTTCGTATGATTTTGCAGCTTAGATTATACAAAAATGATGAGTATTTAGACACTCATCAAGACCCTTGTTCTAACAGTGCATTAGGATCACCAATAATATTAGTCTCGTGGATGAGCATTGTTGATCCTTGTTGTAGTAGTGGTGTTGACATCAATGGATGAATCAAGATTAGTCATGAGGGTTCAAAGTCGCTGTCATAGGAAGGCGTGTTGAATATTCCCGCTTAGGTTGATGATGACCAAGATCCAAGGTTTTGGAAACCGTATAAGGTTCTCCAAGGTCCGTTGACACTCTAGTAGAGATAGGAGTAGAGTCAACATGTCTTTCAATGAATGGGAGAGGTAAGGAGAAATGTAATCACTTTCAAGTGAATTGATGTTTCACCGATTGCTTCACCGGCACTCTCCTCAATATTCCTCTCGCCTAAATTGGTACGCATATTCTTGTTTCTTCATCCGCAAGGTCCTCAAGATAATGGAATTCATCTTCACTCACATCAAGATAGTCTCTGTAAGTGTCACCCAGAAATTGTTGGGAGAAGAAGGCCTACAATGGGTTGTTCATCATCTTCGCACCCACCGCCGAATGATCATCCATAGTCCTCAAGACTGATAGTTGGAGATTCTTGAGAATCGCATGTTGGTTAGCCATATGTCTAGAATAACCCAAGTAATCGCTATAATCAAGGTCAAATGACCAAACATGACCGTCCCTTGAACATTAGGCTTGTCTTCGAGAAACCTCGATTCAATGTCTCCTCAATCTTCTTAGCAGATACATTGTAAACCCCTGACGCCTTTACTATGAGCGTAATATCCCACAATGTAACCATCATCGCCTTTCTCATCAAATTTGCCCAACGGATCACTTGTATTCAAAATTGTCACTTGACGACCAAACGGTTTAAGGTAATGAATAACAGGAACTTTCCCAAAAGAAGTTCATATGGTGTTTTGAGATGTGGTCTAGTAATGGACACTCTATTTAGTACATAACAAGTCGCACTAACAACAATTCAAAACATGGTTGGAATCTTAGAGT
>CM040242.1:96632979-96656693 GCA_022545495.1 Chrysanthemum lavandulifolium | reverse complement strand
TGGCTAAATGATGCAAACAAAATCACGGATACCTTTAGCCACACAACGTTCAATTGTTGGCGTCTGAGTTCTAATGGTCACACAATTAAAATTTTCATGTGTGACTAATTAGTACATGTTGTCAATTTTCGTACCTTGACCACACAAATATGCGAATGTGTGGTTCCCATTCGACCATGCGTGACCAAATCCGTTTTGTACTAGTGATTTATGAGCTATATATTTGTATTTTGGATATTTTTACTTACACTGGTTTTTACTGCTTTAAAAACATGTAAAAGATTATAAGTAATCAAAATAAGCTTGAAGAAACATGAAATTACAACATTTAACAGTTTTAAGTGGATTTGTCAAATTCACTCAAAATTGCTAAAATTGAAATCAAACTTGGTAACTGAAATTAATACTTGGAATAGGTTTATATTACGGTAAAACTTTGATAATACAACTTGGGCGAAAATTACACTAGAAAATGAAATTACACTAAAACGACAATCTACACTACTCTAAAATTAACTACTACTCTCACTGCCTTTCTTTCTTACTATTTTATAGCCTTTTGAACTCCCACATGCCTGCGAGTTGATCCCACCACCATTGGATCTCACGAAACACATCCTAGCCTTTGATTTTGCTTTTGGCGCCAAAAAGTCTTGGGCGGTTTTTCTTCAATTAAAGCTTTTGGATGGATATGGAGGTGTAAAAGTGTGTTTAGGCAGTGGGGGGATAAGTTTGGTGGGTGGAAAGGTTGGGAGGTGGAAACCAGTGGTTTTGGAATGCGAGCATGGGGAGAAGGATGTAGATAGGGCGGTATTTTGTTTTTAAATTTTAGGCGGGTTGGGTTGTTGGGCGATGGTGGGTTTAGTTTGGACTTGGGTTTATGTAGCTAGTAACAACAAGGACCATTCTTGTAACATTATGAAAGTTAAGGGACTGAGCCTGCCAAAGTTTCCAAGGGTGAATTTTTGCCAAGCTTCAATAGTATAAGGACCTTAATTGATAATTTCCATTTTTACCCTTCCAGGGACTAAATCTGCCAAATTTGAAACTAGAGGGACCAAAAATGTGATTTATCCAAAGTTTATCATAAGGACCAATTTTGCCATTTATGAATAGTACAAGGTTAATATTTGATAATTTTCACTTTTTAAATTAACCAAGGACTATTTTTGACAATTTTCAAAGTTAAAGGACTAAAGTTGTCAATTTGTGATTTTTAAACTTTGAAGGGTTTATTTTGACAACTTTTGAATCACATGGACCTTAAATGACATTTTACAAGTTTTTGAATTACCAGGGACTAATTTTGACAACTTTTTGTAACTTGGGGGACTAAAGCGCCAATTATGCAAACTTGATCGTTTTTCACCGATTTTGATGTTTTGCATTTAAAACATATAAAACACTTGTTTGTGATATTTTATCATTTTGAAGCATTTACGAGTGTTTTCGGATGTTTTGCGATCTAGATAGTACAAAAATGATGAGTATTTGACAACTCGTCAATCCATCGATAGACTACCATGTTCTTACTTAAACATTAGCCAAGAAGATTACGATTACCTCGATCTGAACAACAGGAGAAAATGATTCTTCAAAATCAATACCCTCCTCTTGACGGTATCCTTTTGCAACCAATCGAGCCTTGTTCTTTAAAACATCACCATGCTCGTCAAGTTTTACTTTGAAGATCCAATTTAGAGCAATGATCATTGCCTGATCGGAGCGGTACTAATTCCATACATCTAGTCGATCAAACTCATGAATTTCTTCTTGCATGGCATTAAACCATTGTCTTCATTCATGGCGGTTTCACGTCTTTTGGTTCGATCTTAGAAAGTACGGAGTTGAAGAAGCACCATAAGGCATCGGTTGCAAGTTGTTTCGTGTGGATCTTTGAATGGAAAGGTTTCCAATGATGTTGTCCAATGGATGATCATGTGTCCATTTTATAAGGTGTTTATGTGGTTGTTGTTGAGGAATTGAAGTAGCGAGTTGATATCTCTGAAGAA
The DNA here is from genome assembly GCA_022545495.1 of Chrysanthemum lavandulifolium. Lineage (NCBI taxonomy): Eukaryota > Viridiplantae > Streptophyta > Magnoliopsida > Asterales > Asteraceae > Chrysanthemum > Chrysanthemum lavandulifolium. Next base: position 96,654,681 of record CM040242.1, on the reverse strand, counting down.
GATGGTTACGATGATGACTCGAGAGCAAATATGTTTTCAAAGGGTTCATCTTACGGAGGAGCAAAAGGTTTTCATCATCTGTAATGACAACATTTCCATTGTGTACACTCGATGATTGATGATTTGTTGATGAGGCAGAGATCGGAGCGGCGCTTCTTCACTTCTTCGACATTGGGCGGAAGGTTAACTTCATTGAAAGGGATAGAGGCGACCTCGTTGATGGGCCGACATATCATTAGCACTTGGCTCATAGTGTTCATCGAACATTGGATCAAATAATTTCTTGAATCATCTTAGAAGGATGTACATAAGGAGTTCTTTGGTGAGGGATTAGAAACAAGAGTAGAACCGATAGGACTACTTGATAAAGGTTGAAATCTTGGTCGAGAATCGATTATCACGGAGCCATTTGACCGGTCGACTCATCGAACATAACGTGAATTGTTTCCATGATATTTCGGGTTCTCTTGTTGTAGATTCGGTATCCTTTTCTGTTTGGTGCATAACCTACAAATACTCCAATGTCCACTTTAGCTTTTAGTTTACCTAAATCTTGACCGTCATTAGTTGGGTAACATAAAGCACCAAACACAACGAAGGTAGGATAGAGCAGGTTTTCGTTTATGGATAAGTTCATATGGAGTTTTTCCATGAGAGGTGTGAATAAGGGAACGATTTTGGGTGTAGCAAGCGGTGGCAATGGCTTCACCCATAGAAACATTGGAACCTTTGAATAAATTAGCATTGTTCTTGCACTTCCACAAGAGTTCGATTTAGATCTTTCAACTACACACCGTTACATTGAGGAGTTCGTGGAACACTTCTTTGATGTTGATTCCAACACTTTCATAAAGCCGAATTAAGTCTTTGTTAACAAACTTTGTGCCATTATGCATTCGAACAATTCTAACAAAGATTGTTGAGTCGAACTGAACTTTGTTTGATAAGTTTGATGATGACATCTAGAGTTTCATCCTTTGTCCTCAAAAACTTTACCTAAGTAAATCGAGAGTAGTCATCAACAACTACTAGAATGTATTTCTTCCCATTTATCGTTTGCACTCTCATTTGTCCGCACATGGATCCATATGAATGGTATGAAGAACTTCCATTCTTGAGTTTGTGGGTTTTGGTTTGTGGGCATATTTTGTGCTTTTTCCCAATTGGCATGGTGAACAAAGATGATCTTTTCATACTTTAATATGGGTAATCCTCTTTACTAAGTCCTTTACGGAAAGATTGTTTATGGTACCAAAGTTCAAGTGATTAAGGCAGCGGTGCCATAGCCATGACTTAGTTTTGGAAGCCTTGATAGCAAGCGATGGGTGAAGATTTCATCATATCTTCGATAGAGATGGTGTATAGGTTTGAACCACGAGTTCCTGCGAGAGTTCCACACCATCAAGTTCTCTAACAAAGCAAGTATGTTTTCTAAAGGCCACTTCTAAATTTGAGTCACAAAATTATCCGACAGAAAATAGATTACGTCCAAGACCTTCAACATAATATACCACGGAAATCACACTATCTCCAACCACGTAATCTCCATAACCCATAATAGCACCAAAATGATCGTTTCCGAATCTCACAGTTCCGATGAATTTACTCGCGAAGTTCATGAGCGTGGGTCTCCGGTCGTATGCTTGGAACAGCACGAGTCCGGTACCGCGAGCGATTTGAGCGATCTGCAGTTGAACAGAGATAAGAATAGATAGCTGGATAATTGGGATCCCCATGCAAGAATGGGTTCCATTTGGTTAGTAACGATGATTGGAACACCCGCGAGAGTAGAAGCAATAGAATCATCGAAATAGATGCGGTGCTAGTGTCCGTATTTGACCTATTCAAAGTGTGTTCACTTCTTAAGAATAGTTCTACGGTGGGCATCCATTTTCTAGTGGGCATTGACTTAGCAAATTTAGGGCACAACTCATTAATCTTACGGCGATGGGTATCCATTGATAACCTATATTACTAAATTCTCTTCTGTGGGTTTCCACTGTTTTCTAACTTTCTTTCGCCTTTGCCTTTTAGCCTTCTTAGTTTGATGTTTAACATTACTGAGTTTTAATGGGCATTTGTGAAATTAGACAAATCATTCACACACATTCAAGATTAATAACGAAACCACGCAATCATCATTACATGTTTTGCCAAAAGTAGCGAGTTAGCATTAATTACGATGCGCTTAGAGCTACCACTAAAATCAACATGATTAGTCTTATTCAAATTCTCCCTAAGGTGATCTTCTACTCTCTTCCACTTTGAACATTCACAGGCATGCAGGTCCTATCATTCTTTGTGTTGCCTTGAGGCTTTGACCCGCTTGCTTTGGTGTCACTTCTTACTCTGTGAGGGAATTGGAACATTAGTTAGCTTTGCTATTTTTGCATTCTGAACTAGAAGTGCGGGGATCCGAACTACTTGAAGGCACATTAGATTTCACTTTCTTAATAGTGGGCATAGAATGGTTTGTATGCTTGGCACTAGGCATAGAACAAGGCATCGCAACTTTACCTTTCGCACCTAAGGATTTAGGACATGTTGCTATTAAACATTCTAGCGACTCCACGAGATCGTTTGGCTTGAATGCATGAAACCTAATTTCACCATCAAGAGGCTCTATTATAAAATCCTCTTCCACAATCTCACGGAGACATTCTAGACTATCCTTAAGGTGAGCAAAATAGTTATGAAACACAAGTTCATTATTCCTAAGATGAGGAGGAATGTATTTAACAATCACGGTATATTTGCGATCGAGGATGATCTTGATGCAACATTCTCATTAAAGACAAGTGGCGGTTTCCCTTTTTCTGTCTCCTCAGTTCTCAATTTCCTTTTGTAAAGCGTTATTTTTCGTTGTTCTTGTCACGAGTGACTTTAATTGAATCATATAACTCTTTAAAGTGTCGTTTAACTTTTTCATTTTCTTGAGAAAACCCTCGTTTTCCTTTTGTAAAGCATTAACCAAGTTTTGAAGATGAAAAGTAAAGAATCTTGAGAATCTAAAGGAGGAGGCATTTGGGAGCCGGTCACATTGTTCTTTTAAGCCCTTTAATTGTGAAATTTGGGCTTTCAATTTTCGATCGTGTTACAATGAGCTTGAATACTGTTCCTCACGTTTGTTTATCTAAAAAGCGCATCAAACTCTGGAACATCCGAGGATGTCTTGATATTTGAGGTTTTGACATTTCTTTAAGATGTTGATATTTTAGTTGCAAATCAAAATGTTCAACTTCTAGTTTAGAAAGATGTTTTACCAAATTATCGTGATCATCTGATCAATTTTCTCATTTAGTTATGAGTTTTTATTTTCAAGCTCAATAACACGATCATGAGAAACTTTCAATGCAATAGATAATTCATGAAATCGAGAAGCGGTAATAGAGTGCTTAGTAACGATATAAAACACATCTTGAGCCACACAACTCGAAATCAAATTCTCATTAAGATATACGAGTTCTTCCTTTCAACTTCATTATATTTGAGTTCTGTTCATAATCATTAACCTCAACTATCATTGCATCAAATTCCTTTTCCATTCTTTAATATCGAATTAATTCCCTTTTGAAGACTCTCAAATTGCCTTTTAATTGTTTAAAGAAGGGCATGATCTCGATTAAATAACATTCTTTAGTTTGCTCAAAACCCTTTCCCCTCGGTTATCCACAGCAGGTGTGATTCTCTTCTTACGTTTTCTCAAAATCAACAAGCAGTGATAAACAACATACAGGTGATTAAGGTCTTGCTATTAGTGGCAATAGATCTAGGAACTAGATGCATTGGTGTATTTGGAGGATACTGCTGATGGCTGCGAGCATTTTCTAAGGGGTGTTTGTTTCAACAAGATTTTACGCTTTTGCTTATCTAAGTCCTTTTCGAACACTTGTTCGGTGTTAACAACGTTTGAGGCTTAAACTTGTTCAAGGAAATCCAATTTTCCTTTTTGTAATCATGGGGTTTGATCGTTATGTTATTCTCTTTATCTGTGAGGATCGTTAAGCTTCATATCCATTTTCTCCTAGATGCATCATCTAATTTTCTATCTTCCTCGGTGCGCTCAATGCAACTAGGTTTACATCTAGGTTTAAAAATCTCATTGCCATCATAGATTACATTTTGAGCGACTTTGCTTTCTTACCATACTCGGGGTTGGATTCCTTTATAATGGGGATCTTGTGCTTATCGCTTAAGACTACATGCTTAGTGATCATGTGGCGGTCGAATGGTGTTCCTTGTACGTCTGACTTATTTTCAAGCTTGTTTTCAAAGTTTTTAGATTTGAAAAGTCATTCAAAAGTTTTGATTCCTTAGCATTAAATTCTTGTTTAAGCACTTTAACATTATCTTGAAGCTCTTGCTTTTGTATGATTTTAAAAGCTTTTCTTGTAAGGAGTTTAACTCTTATTTTAACAATTCTTCTCTAAAATTACTTTTCCGATAATTATACATTTGATTATCCGACTCCGCTCACGAGTAGTTAACTCAAACTTAACACGTTGTTCATAAATGGCAACTTGTTCTTTATAGGCATTTAGTTCAAAATAACGAGAATCATCGAGGCACATGCGGTGTATTCATCAAAAATATAGTCATCATTGATGCGGAAGATGCATCACTTGTACGGTCGCACTTTCACTTTGTTTCACATATTGATCATATGGGACAACATTGATATTACCCATATTTTCAATATCGACTCAAAAGTTTTAGTTGATTGTACTTTGTCCTGTATCTTTGCTCATCAACATCATCGTATAGTTTTAATACCTACGAGATGATTGATTCTTTGGATAGACCGACTTCTTTGTGATGATGAGACCTTTGGAGAGACCATTGGAGAAATGCTTGCCATGAAAATTTTACGTGCGATGGGTTCATCATCGGCGTCAATAGTATGCATCACGATGCGCAACTTGAAAGGCATTCGATGATTATGACCTATCTCACAATTGGCTTCTCATCCACATCTCGCATCATATGTCTTGGCATTGCCCTCGGCAAAGAAACAACGACTCCTCTTCATCCAACACAACTCCATTATCTGAGCTTGCACAAGTAACATCTTGTCTCCAAGTACTCGCATTTTGTGGGCGTTTTGGAGATGTGCAGTTCTAGCTATATGTCCATCACCACCACGGTTGTAGCACTTGACCGGCTTTGCTTGTCCTTGATTTGGATTCCTTCGCGATTACGATTTGCCATATATCCTTTACCAACTCCACCTCTTCCCACATTATCATGCCGCTTTCTTGAGCTGGTTGCACCATAACCTTCCATCTCGGCGGTAGCTTGATTGTGTGGATTGGATCTTTGTTACGAGGTTATTGTTGGTGTGTGGTAGAGAGTTCATTGTTAATACAAATAAGCGTGTGAATACGTTTATTTATATTTCACGATCTTCAATGTTTTATCGATAACAAAAGTAAGATCATTTTAACGAAACAAATAAAATACGTAAATGGTTTGAACTAATAGTTTTATAACACACTTACGCTTTCATAAAACACTAAAACTAGTATAAGTGATTTTATGCTTTAGATATACATATATACAACAACTAGTGTTTACATATTGGGATAACATATACTTACTAAGTATACACTAAAATGGGTAAAAACAAGTATATACTAAAATGGGTAAAACAAGTATATACTAAATAGGTAAAAACTAGCAAATGGTTTTGACCCATAACCCGTCATTTTATTTATACCACTTAACCAAGTTCATCGATCCTTAAGATACATTGTATCTAGAAAACCATGGATCAACCCATAACCCATGACCCATGACCCATAACCAAAAATACCCATGGGCAAAGAGGCGTTCCACGGATCACGGCTTTGTGCTAGCGGATCCCAAGTGGAAGGATTCGTGGATCAGGGAAGCGATGAGAATTTTCTCTACAAATGAAACCATTTCTTCCTTTCTATTCATCACTTTTACACACATACTTCCCCAGTATTCTAACCCTCTACCTCGGATCCAAGTGATCTATGTAGTTTGTCTTTTGTTTTGTGTGATCTTCTAGGTTCCTCTTAAAGGCGAGATCACCACCTCTTGAAGGCGAGCAAACTCGAGTCCATGAGTTGCCATGCCGTCATCATCAAGACAACTAAGGTTCTCTTGTTGATAGTTCTTTCTTTCTCCATAGATGTTGGGTTGAAGGCATTAGTGAAGGATGCCGAAAGTGTCAACACGAACGCATTAGTGAAAGGTGCTTATCATTCGTGTCAAAAGCATTAGTGAAGAATGCTAAAGGAGTCAAGACGAAGGCATTAGTGAAGGGTGCTAAGCGTTGTGTCAAAGGCATTAGTGAAGGATGCCTAAGAATCAAATCAAGTGGCATTTGGGAAGAATGCCTAGGTCGTATAATCGATGAGGTGCATCGTTATACATATAAGTAGTTGTTCATTTCCAAGGATGGTGATATCCTTGATGATGTTGTAACAAGGAGTAGATCTCCTTGATATTAGGTGTTGTGTTGTGAAGGGTAGTAGTTCCTCCATAGTAATGGAACTAGGTGCTTAGCCTAGTACCTTATAAAGGGTGGCGACGTTGTGATAGGATTAGTTCTCCTAAGGTGTGAAAGAACTCGGTGGTTAGCCTAGCCAAGTATAAAGGGTAAGCGACGTTGTGTTAGGTGTGGTTCGCCTTGGTGTGAAAGAACTCGGTATTTAGCTTTGTACCGGAAAAAGGTTAAGCGGCGTTGTGAAGGCTTCTCCGCCATAAGGAGTTGGTGTAGTGTTCACAACTCGAGTAGGTGACTCGGGGGTGGAGTAGGGCAAGGAAGGTGTCCTTGTGGCCGAACCACTATAAATACTTGTGTCGTGGTGATGTGCTACTCTTTATCTTTCATTACGCGTTTATATATCTATCTATCAACGTCCAACATAAACAACCAAATAGATTGACATAAGTCGATCTAAATATTTAAAAGGAAGTTTTATATTGGTAAAATTATTCAACCCTCCCTTCTCGTTTTCCACAATTGGCATCAGAGCTTCGTTACCAAGTTTTTTTTTTGTATATTGTACTTTGAAAACTTGATACGATCCGTGTATGTTTGAAAACTACAAAGAAGGGAATTTCTTAAAACAAAAAGTCATGTTTTTATAAATCATCATATGTTGGATAGTGATAGATCATTCTAACATTTTCCTTTGAGAAGTCTTCAAACTAGGATTTGGGTATCTTAGAAGATCATGAAGTATTTCGTCTATGGTTTCTAAAATCATAAAAGGGAATATAGCAAAGGATTGGGGTATCTTTGAAGATCATGAAGTATTTCGGCCTATGGTTTCTAAAACCATAAAAGGGGATATAACAAAGGTATGTTTTCTTAGTTACATTTTTTTTCAAAAGCGTGCTAAATTGCTTGTGGACAAAATGGTGAGATATGCTTCTATCTTATAATAAGCATAATATGAAAAATTTTAGTGATTTTTTTTCTTTGAAGTTTTGTTGTTAGATATCTTGTTAATCAAGCTTGAATAAAGGTAAAATGGGTAATATAACTTCACTAAAAAGTCTACAAAGAATAAACCTTTTAAGTCGGGTCCAAAGCGTACATTTTGTAATTACGTATCGATCCGCCATGGATCCTCGAGTTACCTCGGGCGGATCCCTCAAGCAAGGGATCCGTAGGATCACGTAGTGCAGAGACGCTTTTTATGCAATTTCAAAATTCATAACTTTTAAGCGTAAGTCGTTAGAAGTCATGCCACCTATCGTTTTAAAGGTATTTGAGTCTAATTTCATTTAAAATGATTTCATAAACTGATTCAAAACAATAATTTATAGAATCATTGATTAATAATAGAAAGTCATTTTTCGGTCATAACTTTTGCACAAACTTTTGATCTAATTGGAGCGGATATTTTCGCTTTTGAATAACAATGTGTCCTCTATTGAAATTAAGGTTTTGATCATATTTATAAATATAAAATAAACTAATCAAGCTTGGTATACATGTTTATATTTAACACAAAGCGATGAAAAGAACTTTCAGTATGCTATGCTAAATGATAAATTGTCTTCTTTGCATTACTTGATTATTTGCTTATCTCAAATAGCTTTTGTGCTTGTTTGATTGAATAGCATATGGTTTCCTTACATTGCTATTCATTCTCTTGTTTGTCGATTTAGTAATATTCTACTAATCAATGTGCTATTTGAAGGAGTGTTTGGATAACATCTAGTTGTGTCGAAAATGTTAGTTTAGATACTTAAATAAGTCATATAGGTTGAAAAATGTTTAAAACATATAACACACTAAATGGATTTTTGATTGAGTTTGTCATGTGTACAACATAAATGTTTTATGTGCTTATATGATTTCTTTTGTTCTTGTATCATTTTCTAAAAACAACAAGAATGTACATCGGATCATAACCTACACTTGTGTTGATGATGTACTCTCCCATTTTCCTTTTCATGATCGCTCTCCAAGCTTCATATTAGGATTGACAACTTGATTATTTCATCCGATACACTCAAGTAAATTATTTTGTAACGCAAATATAATTGTTCATATCCGAAAGTCCAAACTCAAAGCTTTCCAACAACATTTGTTGAACTAGCTCATCCAACCATTTTTGTTGTTTACCATATGGACAACTTTTAAACTTATTTTAAACATGACGCCTACGTGCTTAGTTGTCTCAAGTATAATATTAAGCGAAGCAAAGTATCATCATTGTTACTCTTGATAGGCCATTGTAGGAATATAAATTTTCCTAACTTGAGAATGAATCTTGGAGAACTTATGGCACTAGAAACTCAATTTGACCTAACGGTTGAATTGCTTCCTTGATAAAAGTTGGGTATGTGGAATCACCTTAAAAATGGTCGTGTTTAGCGTAATTGAGCACCACTAGTAATAGTCTCATATTCATTCTCTCACTTGGGAAATCTATACTCCCATGTTTCCACAAAATAAGTTTACAATGGAAATACTGCGTTGTCTTAGGATTACTAATCAACCAAGTTGTAAAATTGATTTTCTTTTGATTAATCACAACCACTAGCCTCATCAAGCGATTATCTTGCTTTGATCGAGAAGAGCTACATGACTTCATGGACGAAGTTCATTGTATGCTAATCACCATCCATAATGACTATACATAGTTCATTGCTTCCGTTGGCCAAAACAACCTATCGTCTTGAACACCATCATCTAGTACGAGCATGCATTGTTAATACAAACGATTTACTAATCTAGATCGTAAATCTATTTTGAGCTTCTTAAATAGCGCTTGTTAAGTTTGATAAACCTCGTGTTACTTGTGAGCTAGATCTCATTTAATTGCTTATGTGCTATTTCTACATGATTCTCGTTATGTTTTACTTGTATACATGTATGTGATTCGTGAAAAGTGAGTGGTGAAAAACACAATATCAACGTATATCAAAATAACCGTAAAATTCGACAAATTAACCCTTTAGGAAAAAGGTTAACGTATCAAATCTTACGGGTGATAAAAGTGATATCGGAAAAGTGATTTCCGGTCGTGTCCCAACGAGGTGTGAATTGAAGGAATCGTTGAGTTTAGTGATTTGAACTTGAATTGGATTTGAATGATTTGTTGATTTGAATTACGTTTCTACAAATTAATTAATGGGAAAGTAATTAAGGTAAGGAACCCTAATAAACTACAAACTAACTACTACTAAGTCTAAGAAATGATAAAGCGAAGCTACACTAAGTCCTAGGGTGCTAAAACGCAAAAGCGTAAAAGCAAACAACCCGAGCCATAAGCGTAAAAATTTTGCAATTTAAGGGCTACGGTTGTGAAATTAATTTTCCTACATTCTATTTGTCTAAAAATAATTTTAGAAAAAGCCAGAGAATTTTTGACTTTTAAATTAATTATTACAAATTAAGATCTAAATAACACTAATTAAATGATTAAAAATACTAAAACATTTATGAAAAATATGAAAATTTCCTAAAAGTACTTTAAGTATCATGAGGAATCTAATAAAATAAGAAAACTATGCCTTGTTATTGAAATAAGCTAAAAAATAAGCTAATAAGAACTTGAGCTTTAAACTGCAAAGTGGGTTAAGTAATAAATGTTGCAAACAAAAACACAATAAAGTCCCAAGGCAATTGGTAATGGTGTGATGTTGAGAGGTGTTGGTGCGTGAGTGGAGGTCTCCAGGTTCGAATCACGGCTCCCACTTTTGAAAACATTTTCTATTTTTTCTTTTTCTTTTGCAACTTATTTGAAAGATCAATAACAAGAATTTTGTGAAAATCTTTTCAAAAAACTTTTAATAAGATTAGGGACCGCTTATGAAACCCTTTTCAAAAAGTTCAACAAACATTCCTCTTTAATTTTTAGCAAAAGCTTGTTTAGGAAAAATAGTGAATCTAAGCACAATGAAGGGAAAAATAAGAGTGAACTAGCAAGGGGAAGCTAAAAATAGCACTTAAAGTTAACGTTAAGCTACAATATCTAGCCAAAGGAAAATAGTTGGCTAAGAGATATGCAACTTGGGGATATCCTAAGGCTAAAGTTAATGGAAATAAGCACTATGGAAAACAAGCCTAATAAGATTAAATAAGATCTACAACCTTAAGTTTTCTAATCCAACTTTACATAAAAGTACGATCTAATAAGCAAATTAACTAAAAATCTAAGCAAGATAAAGAAAAAAACTAGTGACTGTCTTTGTTGGTGCAGTAAAACGACCTGAAGGTGTCTGTTTGACTTATTTATAAGTGCAACATGTCCTCCCAAGCACAAACAAGCTACATAATATTCAAGTTAGCCCAACAAAGATTAGAGATAAAGCGAATGAGGCTAAGAATAGGCTTTAACAGCTTGGAAATAAGTCATTATTAGCTAGTTGGCCACATTCTTTGGCTCTGGTGCGAACAATAAGAAAAGGTGAAAATCATGATTTTGAACTTCAATTTTAAACAAGTTAATTGCTAGTTTGATGCACTAAAATGGGACCGATCTTGATTTGGGTAGGTAAAGATGCTAGAAAAACTAGGTTGACAAGTTTCTAATTGCAAATAAGCTATAAAAAAGAGCTCAAAAGCGACAATGGTTGCTCTTTTTTTTTGAAACCAACCGACATCAACTTTTTTTTAACTTAAAATGCTTGCAAAACTTTTCAAACCAACTGAAAACTTTGTGAAACTAACTAATGACATCAAAACGAGTTTGATGCATTGGTCAAAGTGGGTAAAACCACTTTGACCCATTCAATAAGCTTAATCCAAACACACTTTTACAAAGGTTTTGACCCCAATTTTCCTTTTTCCTAAAACAATACATTTAACTAATAACAAAAACTCAATAAAACAAACAACAAATAGAAATTGAAGATTAACTTCAAATAACTTTTCATTGAAATAAAATTTACATTACAAAACATAACTTAAACTAAAATTTTCTACTAAACTAGGGGCCTTATTCTTGGCATACAACATCCTATTTATACTACAACCCTAGTCTTCACTCTTCTTTCTTGTGTGTGATTCTTGTGAGAGCGGCGGGCCAAAGACTTCACTTGTGCTTTCTTCCCATCAATCCAAGCCATCAATATTTAGGTACAATTAAGCATCAATCGAGCCATCCATTGGGGTAATTTATGCTTGGATTGCCACCATGGCAATGGTTCATCTTTGGGAAGGGTAGGAAGCTGAGTGGGTTTGGGAAATGGGAAAACCGGGTAATAGGAGGGTGGAGGTTTTGGGTTGTGATGAAGTGGGTAAAAGGAAGAAGGAGGTTGAGTGTTTGGGGATGAAGGGTTAAAAGAGAGAGCTAGGGTTTGTGGGGAATGGTAAAGGGAGGAGCGCGGGGTGTTGTTTGGGCGGGAAATGGGAAGAAGATGGGTTTTAACCCTTGACCGAGTGGGTTGACGGGTTATAGGGAAAACTTGGTTGGGCTTGGGTTTTAGGATGGTTATTAGATTTAGGATTTGAATTGGATCCATTAACAACTTAGGGACCAAATGTGTTAATCTTGAAATTCCGAGGACCATTCATGAACATTACGAAAATGTATTTCCAAGGGCCAATCTTGACAATCTCGATAGTGTAAGGACCATATTTGCCATCTTTGAAACTTGAGGGTGTTTCTTGTCATTTTCGAAAATTCTTACTAAAGTTGCCATTTCTGAAAACTTTTGAAATTTTCACCAAATGACTAATTATGACAACTTATGATTTCAAAAGGACCTTTGGTAACTTTTCTTTTAAAATAAGTACTGACTAATGTTTACGCCATTTTGAAAGTCGGGGATGAAACGCCAATTATGCAAACTTTGTTCATTTTCATTTGTTTTCAATAATTTTGCATCTAAAACATATAAAACACAATTTTGAGATATTTTCATATTTTGATGCATTTGGAGTGTTTTAGATGTTTTGCGATTCAGTTGACCTAAAATGATGAGTTTTAAGCACTCATCAATCCCCACTAAACCATTGCTAGTCCCTAGCAATCTTTTGAAAAACTTAATGGATTTGAATCTCTTTACCAAAAGCCATTACTTCGGAGTAGCCAAATGTTTTAGTTCAAGTAAGAACCTTGGTACAATGATAACCAATGATTTTGAGCAAATCACCGACTTTCAACGGTTTTGATTTGTCTTTACGGAAGTCGTTTGCTTATGGACTAGCCAACTCTTAGATAATATATACTATCTTTGGTGAGTTGATTACCAATTATGGTTTTCAACCGCCTTTACCACAAGCCATAAACTTGCGGGCTAGCCAACTCTTCACTAATTAAAGATATGGTGAATGAACACCATACAATTTTGGGCAAATTGCAAGCCGTCAACGGTTTGAGATATCTTTACCAAGAGCCGTTTGCTCTGGATTAGCCAATCCTTTTGTTTATTAGACATGGCGGATGATAACCATAAGTCGAGTAAGTGCAAAACACTTACTCCAAAAAAAATTTGGCCAAAAATGGGAGAATTGGGTGGTATAATTATATGATAAAATTCGTGAAATTCCCCACACTAGAAATGAATATTGCCCTCAATATTCAAAGTACGCGGTTATGCGAAACATAGAACGTAAAGGGAAATACTACGGCCATTATTTGAAAATTTTTTTTTTTTTTTTTTTTTTTTTTGAAAACTTTATATACAACGGTGGGAAACTCCCCACACTAGGGTGGTAGAAAGTAGAAAGAAGTCGAAATCTGGTGAAAACCCATATAGTGTGCTCTTGTTTTGATTCCCGAGTCGTTAGCTTGACTCGATCCCGCATTCATTGGTTCATGGGGAAAGTTTGTAGATCCGGGACAACCATGGATGGAATGTCCTCTCAAAATAATGCTTCAACCTATGTCCATTCACCTTGAAGTTTGGTCCGTCGGTTTGAGATAACTCGGCGGTGCCATATGGAAAAACTTTGGCAATGGTGAATGGACCGGTCCAACGGGTCTTAAGTTTCCCGAGAAGATTTTCAATCTAGAATTGAAAAGAAGGACTCGGTTACCTCGTTGAAAACGCGGTTCTTGATCTTTGAGTCATGGATCTTCTTTGTCTTTTCTTTGTAAATCAACGAGTTCTCGTGAAGCGATCACGGAGTTCATTTAATTCATTGAGTTGAACTTTCGATGATCACCCGGACTTGAGGTCAAAATTGGCATGCTTCAAGGCCCAATAGGCTTTGTGCTCGAGCTCGATCGGGAGATGACACGCCTTTCCATACACAAGCTTGTAAGGAGTACACCGATGGGTGTTTTGTAAGCGATGCGGAAGGCCCAAAGTGCATCTTCAAGTTTGTCCGACCAAGAGCACGATTTTCACCTACGGTCCTCTCCAAGATTCTTTTCAAGCCACGATTGAAACTTCCACTTGCCCACTAGTTTGTGGGTGATCAGCGATAGAGAGGCGGTGAGTGACACCGTGCTTAAGCATGACTTTTGCGAATTGGTGGGTTGCAAAGTGCGTGCAGCGATCACTAATGATGGCACGAGGAGTTCAAAGCGGGTAAAGAGACTTTAGAAACTTCACAACTACTCGGGCGTCGTTGGTGGGTGGCGCTTTCGCTTCACCCATTTAGACAAGTAATCAACCGCCACGGTATATACTTGTTCCCTCGAGAAGGCGGTAATGGACCCATAAAGTCAATGCCCCATCGTCAAAGATCTCGCACACTTGAATGGCATTTTGAGGCATTTCATCTCTTTTAGAGATGTTGCTATGGCGTTGGCAAGAGTCGCAAGATTTGACGAGGTCATGGGCATCTTTGTAAATCGTGGGCCAATAGAAACCGGAATCAAACACCTTTTAGCGGTGTAGTTCGGGCCATGATGTCCCAGTGGGTCCATTATGACAAGCCTTGAGAATGTCATCGGCTTCTTGGCGTGAACACACCGTCGGATGACTTGATCCGCATAAACCTTAAACAAGTAGGGGTCGTCCCGAAATAATGCTTAACATCTTTGAAAAATTTGTTCTTTTGTTGGGACGACATCCCTTTCACAACAAAGTTACCCGCATGATAGTTTGCAAAGTCGGCAAACCATGGGGTACTCAATTTTCATGATGAGATACCACATTAAGAGTCTCGAGAGGAAGCGTTTCGTTTATTTCCTTTTCTCGAGCACACCTTGATGTGGATTTTCAAACGAGAGATGATCGATCGCTAGGTTCTCGCTCCTTTTTATCACGGATAATGATATCAAATTCTTGTAGGAGGAGAACCCATCGAGCAATCTCGGCTTTGCATCTTGCTTAGCAAAGAGATATTTGAGGGCCGAGTGATCCGTATACACTATGCTTTTGGACAAGATCAAGTATGGCGAAACTTCTCGAAAGCATACACCACGGCTAGTAATTCTTTCTCCGTCGTGGTGTAATGTGCTTGAGCTTGATCAAAGTTTTGCTAGCATAATGTATAGGCTAGAAATGTTTTGACTTTCGTTGCCCAAACGGCACCTATGGCGAAATCGCTTGCGTCGCACATAAGCTCAAATGGTAATTCCCAATCGGGGCAACTAAAATTGGTGCTTTGCGGTGAGCTTCTTCTTAAGAGTTTGAAAAGCTTCAATGCACTCACTAGAGAAGATGAAAGGAGTATCCTTTTCAAGAAGTCGGGTCATAGGCGGGATATCTTGAAAAATCTTGAATGAAACGACGATAAAATCCGGCATGACCAAGGAAACTTCTAACTCCTTTGACGGTTGTGGGAGGTAATTTTGAAATGACATCGACTTTAGCTTTGTCAACCTCAATCCCGCTCTTAGAAATCTTATGGCCAAGGACAATTCCTTCCTTAACCATAAGTGACATTTCTCCCAATTTAGACAAAGATTCGTGTTTCACAGCGTTCAAGCATCTTGTCCAAATGAGAGACATGTTTGAAAAGAATCCCAAAGACCGAAAAATCATCCATAAAGACCTCCATAGTCTTTTCGATCATGTCATGGAAAATGGCCATCATACACCTTTGGAGCGTCTGGGAGCATTGCATAAGCCGAAGGCATGCGTCGGTAAGCAAATGTTCCATAAGGACAAGTGAATGTGGTCTTTTCTTGATCTTGTGGGTCAATGGGTATTTGGAAGTAACCCGAAAACCATCGAGAAAACAATAGTATTCATTTCCGCTAATCTCTCAAGCATTTGGTCCATGAAGGGTAATGGAAAGTGGTCTTTACGGGTGGCTTCATTTAACTTTCGATAGTCAATGCAAACCGCCATCCGTAACCAATCGGTGGGAATCAACTCGTTTTCATCATTTTCAACAACGGTAATGCCACCTTTTTGGGCACACAATGAGCAGGGCTAACCCAAGGACTATCCGAGATAGGGTAAATCAATCCGGCATCGAGAAGTTTTATGACTTCTTGCTTGATAACCTCGTGGATTTTAGGATTCACCCTTCTTTGGTGTTGAACCGCGGTTTGAAGTCATCTTCCATTAGAATTTTGTGTGTACAAAATCTCGGGTCAATACCCTTGATGTCGGAAGGTTCCAAGCGATGGCTCGCTTGTGTGACTTCAAAACCTTTATGAGGCGGATTTTCATCCTCACTCAAGTCTTTAGCAATGATGACGGGTGATTTATTGTCACCCTCCAAAATGCATACTCGAGATGAGGTGGTAAGTCCTTAAGTTCGACCTCGGGAGGATCATTCGATTTTCAATTGTTTTGATTTCCTCTTTATGAAGTTCTTGAGGAGGGAGTGATGAAGGATCTTCATTGAGCATCTTCTCGATGAGAAGTATATCTCCTCGATGTCGATGGGGCGTGATCAATTTCCATGAAGCAGAATCACTAGCCAAGTATGCTTCAATCTCTTCCAAAATAAAGTCACTTCCTCAAATGGAGTGAGGAAGGGAAGAGAGAGCAACGATGGGATCAACAGTGGGATTGCCACTCGAGAATCCAAGAATTTCTTGAGAATAATCCTCCGACACAATGTCAAGGACATCAATTTTGTTGTGAATTGTCTCCATAATTGGGGAGTATTTAGTAACTTGATTGAGATTGAAAGTAACGGCTTCCTTGTTTACCCACAAAGTGATTTCCCTTCATTAACGTCGATCAATGCCCGACCCATTTTAAGAAGCACCTCCCAAGGATGAGGGGTACTCGGGGATCGACATCAAATTCGACAACAACAAAGTCGGCGGGAAATGAAACTTGCCTACTTTCACAAATACATCCTCGGCTATACCTAGCGGATGAGAACTTGTCGGTCATAGCTCGAGGATCATACATGTAGGTGTAGCGGAGGTAATGAAAGCTTTTTCCACATTGAGTGTGGCATCAAGTTAATGCTAGCGCCAAGATCGGCCAATGCGGAGCATTGAACTATGCCTTGAAAATCACATGGGATGAGAAATTTTCCGGGGTCTCCTAACTTTTCGGAAGCTTTTAAGGATAACCGCGGACAATTCTCGTTCAAAGAAGTTTTAGCCATTTGAAATCTTTTCTTTGTTATTCAACAAATTTTTGATTGTTGGACGAACTTTGGCATTAGAAGAAGAAGCGTCCATGAAACTAATCTCAAGTGCAAATCTTGAAAGATTTGGATAAGCTTCTCCATTTGTTGACTAGTTTTATCACGTAGCTTTTGGTCATTAAGCCTTGAAGGATAAGGAAGTGAAGGCTTAGGAATGGTCATCGGAACAACGGGTTCGGAATTGGAGGTAAGACCACCGGAGGTTGGACTTGTCTTGGTGCCGTGGGCTTGAGTTATGCACCTTGTCCTTTGATACCTCGGTTTCTCGTTCCACATCCCTCACCGGAGAAGGATTAGGCATCGAGGGTCCCTCATAAGACTTACCACTTGGTGGCAATAGCATTCAATTCACCTTTTGGGTTGGGAATGGTATTACTCGGAAGAGCTCCAAGTTGAAGCTTGATCCTTTGACTCATGAGACTAGCAAACATGCTTTCAATCTTGCTTTGAGATTGATCAATTTTGTTACTAGTAGCTCTAAGCTCGGAAGTGAAATCATTCTTCAAAGTGGTAATTTGATTTTGCATGGACACCATCTTAGCTTCATTGCTTTTGATGTAATTAGCAATGTCAATGGAAGCTTGAGGAGGTGGGGAATGCATGTTTTGTTGAGGAGCTTGGAATCGGTTTTGATTGAAATTTCCTTGATTTTGAAAACCTTGATTTTGATTTTGAAAATTCGATTCGACTCGATTTTGATTGAACGATTATTCCTATTTTGCACATTTTGATTGTTCGATTTTGATTAAACCGGGTGGTCCAAGGAAATTGTTAGAACGATAGCTTAGAAGGTTTCGGTCTCCTTGCGGTTGGTAGGAATTACCTCCGTATTGTAGGAACCGAGCGGCATATCGCTCTCTTGAGTGAAGCCACCGAGGTGGACACTCAAAATAAGGATGTGGACCACCACAAGTTTCACAACTTTTGTTTACGACATTCACTTGTTGATTGTTGTTATTTTGACTCATTTAAGTATGGCGGTGGATATTTCTTCAATCTTTTTGGTTAGAGTCGTGTATTCCGAAGATGGAAGGGTGGTAGATCTCCTTGACTCACTCCTCTCGGTGAGGAATCCCAATAATTATGGTGGGCGGTCATGTTTTCAATGAGATCGTAGCACTCTTGGTCGCCTTTTCATAAAGGTACCACCGTGTGACATTGATTGTGTCACGATGTCTCAATGTTAACCCGTTATAGAATGTATCTATTTGGGTGACAAGCAACATGTTGTGGTTCGGACATCGATCAATTGAAAGCTTATAGCGTTCCATGCCTCGAATAAGGACTCATCGGGATCTTGCCTAAAGTTCTTGATTTCATTCCGTAGTTTCGTCACCATTGACGGTGGAAAGTATTCGCCAAGAATTTGGAGATCATTTCATCGAAACTATGGATTGAGTTCTTGGGAAGACGATCAAACCATGCGGTGGCATGAGCGTCAAGGAATATGGAAAGAGGTATAAGCGAAGGCGTCATCGGTGACCCCATTTTGCTTCATACTTTGGGTGACGGTGAGAAATTTGTCGAGATGCTTGTTGGCATCGTCACCCGTGATCCGTGAAATTGGCAAAACTTTGGACTTGTTGAATCATGTGATGCTTAAGTCCAAAGTCCGTGGCCTCGATGTTGACCGGGGCAATTGGACCGCCCGTCCATCCATCGTGGGTTGGCAAAGCTCTCCATCGTTCGGAGATCGGGAGCTTGATTTTGTGGACAGTTGTTGGACTTGAGGTCGTTCCCTAGGTTATGTGTCATGGTGATTTGTTCGACGATGCGTATCTCGGATGCGTTTGCTTGGTTACTGTTACGTCTATGAGCTTGCGACGGTCGATGCACTTCAAAAACAACACTTTCAATTAAAACAAGACCGAGGCAAAACACGGTGAACTTAAACCAATAATCCCACGTGAAATGATCACTTCTATAAGTAAAAGCACAAAGGAGCGGAGAGACTTTGTTAGGTCGTGTGAAGCTTATTAAAACCCGTCTCTTTTCAGTAGCAATTTAATGTCGGTAGTCCTTATACCCTCACACGGTTTGTTAAACCGATAAAAGTAAACCAAAACACGAGCGACACAAAGGCAAGTTTTAAATCTTTTGTTCGGGAACTTATAATGATAACACCTCGATTGAGAATGTTATATTGATTGTGTCTTCTATATTATTTAAAACAACAAGGAAAATCTTTTGTATTTTTAATCTTTTACATATATACAAAGAAAAGAAAAATATTTTTGTATTTTTATATTTTATAAAAACAATAACTTCACGAGGAAGGTTCTTCAAGTCACTAATCGCAAAAATTCACGATATTGTCGTAACACACCTCCCGCGGTGGCGCCAAAATTTGATTTGTGTAAAGTGAGTGGTGAAAACACAATATCAACGTATATCAAAATAACAGTAAATTCGACAAATTAACCCTTTAGGAAAAGGTTAACGTATCAAATCTTACGGGTGTGATAAAAGTGATACCGGAAAAGTGATTTCCGGTCGTGTCCCAACGAGGTGTGAATGGAAGGATTCGTTGAGTTTCGTGATTTGAACTTGAATTGGATTTGAATGATTTGTTGATTTGAATTACGTTTCTACAAATTAATTAATGGGAAAGTAATTAAGGCAAGGAACCCTAATAAACTAAAAACTAAACTATCACTAAGCCTAAGGAATGATAAAACGAAGCTACACTAAGTCCTAGGGTGCTAAAAGCGTAAAAACGTAAAAGCAGGAAACAACCCGAGCCATAAGCGTAAAAATTTTGCAATTTAAGGGCTACGGTGTGAAATTAATTTTCTTCGTCCTAATTGACTAAAAATAATTTTAGAAAAAACCGGGTATTTTTTGACTTTTAAATTAATTATTACAAATTAAAATCTAAATTATACTAATTAAATGATTAAAAATACTAAAACATTTGTGAAAAATATGAAAATTTCCTAAAAGTACTTTAAGTATCACTTGGTTCTAAGAAAAATAAAAAGCGTGAGTGGTGCTTTGAGGAATAAGCTAAAAATAAGTGAATAAGTACTTAAAGCTAAAGCGCCAAGCATACTTAAGAGATTAATAATGCAAACAATGACCAATAAAAGTCCCAGGGCAATTGGTATCCGGTACTCCTTATCGCTTTCTAAAATTTGGGAGGTCTCGGTTCGAGCACCTCCCACCCTTTTGCAAAACATTTTATTTTTTGATTTTCTTTTGGAACTTGTGAAGAACAAAGTAATAAGCAATTTTGTGAAAACTCTTTGAACTTAACCAAGCGAATAAGCGATTAGGGCTTATTCAACCGATTTTCAAAAACTTCAACAAACACTCCTTTTAACTAGAGATCACAATAGCGATCAACCAAACACCTTTTTAACTAATCTAAGCATAACACAAAAGAAAGAAAAGAGTGAGCAGGCAGGTCTTCTTACAAATAAGCTAACACAACTAAGCGTTAAGCTAAATCAAGCTGAGCCAAAGGGAAAGCAGTTGGCTCGAGGAATTAAACTAGGGGATATCCTAAGGCTACTAAATGGAATTAAGCACTAAGGGGCACCTAATAAGCTGAATAAGATCTAAACCTTAACTAAGCTACCTACATGACATTAAATCTGATCTAATAAGCAATTTAGAAAACTGATAAGCAAGATAAAAGAAAACTACTAGTGACCTGTACTGTTGGCTGCAGGCTGAAAACAGCCTGAAGGTGTCCTTTTGCAGCTTATTTATAAGCTGAAACATGGACCTCCAAACCAAGGACAAGCTGCAAAGATCAAGTTAACACAGGTGACTTTAAGAAAAACTGATTTGGGGCCAAGAATAAGTCATTATTGACTTAAAAATAATTCGAGATCGACTAGCGTGGTTGATTTGGCTCTTTGGTGCGAACAAGAAGAAAAGTGAAAATCATGATTTTGAACTCAACTTTGACTATGCTAGAGGTTTATTTGATGCACAAATCACGGGACCACAGCTAATTTGGGATGTAAATGTGGAGTTTGTTAGGACTCCATGGATCGTTTAAAGACTCTAGGGTTTAACAATAACAATGATAATAAACTTGATGCGCAATGGAATAAAACAAATCATAGTTATTGACACAAGGTTTTCATTATAATCACTCCAAGCCTCAAATATTATTTGATCGGAATAATCTGTTACACTAAACTTGTAAGGATCAAAGATCCTTGAGGCTAAACTACACAAATCCTAGGCGTCCACTTAGAGGACTTGGCCTGACACACACACACACACCTTTAGACTACATTATGGAAGACTTATCTTTAAAACCTACACCCCATGTCCTCTTTATATACTAGAGGATTAGGGTTTACAAAATACTACGAAGGACTAAATAATAAATCTTCTTTGCAAGAAAGTCCTTCCATCTTTTGTAGGTTTCATCTCTTTCACTTTAAGTCCCTTAGTTTCATTCTTGTATTTATTTTGTCTCATCAAATCAAGGAACCTAAAACCCAACAATCTTCCCTATTTGATGATGACAAAACAAACAAAGTCGTGTATACGAACTTCCCTAGAGCAAGTAGCGAAGTTGAGATGTAAACATCTCACCATGAATGAAACATTCTTGTCTTCCTTTGTCTTCCCACTTAATCCATGCTACGCCACTCCAATATTTCTTCCCTTTTTGTTATCAACAAATAGAGAATGTAGCGATAAAACTTCCCTTGAGTGGTGCATGAATATCAAATGATTCTTCAATCTGTAAGCTCTATGTAATGATCACTTGTGAAGAAAACCAA